>CM055091.1:620200-670200 GCA_029204025.1 Blomia tropicalis | reverse complement strand
TCTGATATAAATTATATGATGCAATAATATTCAATGGAATAGATTATAATAAGAGATGAGATGCCTAAACAAAAGGCAAGTTCATTCGTTTCGTGTTTCGTGAAAACAACAAAAAAAATTCGATCGACCTCCACGAACCCTCCCTCCCCCAATTTATGAAGATTGGTGATTGATGAAGATGCAAATGAATGAAATGAGTAAGCTAACAACAAAAAAAGCAACATTCGATCTAAGGATTGCATAAAGAAAAATAATAATAATAATAAACATTTACCTTTATTGATGGAAAAGTGTTGATCTTCTCACCAAACAACCAAAAAACAAAAAAAAAACAAATTGCCTATTGTTCTTCACAATGTATACAATCAAAGCATAGTATAATTTAATCAAATAAATCATAGTCACTTTGTTTTAATCACCAGAATGTTGTTGATTGGTTTATGTTCAAAACTTGGATACGAAAAAAAAGTTGATCATCATTTCATAACGATTGATACGAAGAACAACCGTAAGGTGGCGTACTGTTTTGTTTTGATCCATTGGGATGGTGTGTTGGCTCATATCGGACTTCAGTCTTCCACCACAATATACATATACAAACAAATGAATAATTAAAAGAATCAGAAAAATGTCTCAAATATATTTCAAATTAATAACACGACAAATGAAGTCATGGCTCTTTTTGTGTATGTCCATCTTCCGCCGATTGTTGTGTTGTTTTCGTTCCCGTGCCCAATCTCTGAATGATTCTGATGAATCATTCACCGATGATGAAATGATTTTTGATGGAAACTTTGTTGTTGTTCAGCAGCAACAACAACAAAAACAACAAGAAACACCGAATCCGTTGGTTAATTCCACAGCAACAACGTTAACGTGGGCCAGTTCATCTAGTGATATGTTCAATGAACCATCTCAACAATTTGGTTTGATTATAAATTTGAAAGTTAAAAAAATGATTTAATTAATTTTTATTTTCTTTATACTAGATTCTTCCAATATGAACAATTATTCCAATTACAGTCTGGTCAATCAACAACAGCAACAACAACAATTTTCACCTAATAATATTGGATCACGTATCGATATTGGTCCAAATCGTACAACATATTTCACAAATCAACAACAACAACAACCATCAAATGTTGAAGAAAATGAACCAGATTTTTTTCAAGATATGATACCAAAATTTTGTAAACCAAAAACGCTTCATGTTGCAACCAATGATGAATTGAATGTGGAAAATATATCGGAAAAGTTTCGTATCGATGAACGTCGTGCAATCGATTTAGATCAATCACGATTTAGACCATTTGGTTCGTATACATCAAATGATGGATACCAAAACAATCAATCGAATCCAATACCATCATTGGGTAATATGGATCCAACCGTTGGTGAATCAAATTGGGATGAAGATGAATGGCAAAACTTAGATCAATCATTGGCGGCATTGAGACGGGAAACACGTGAACAACGACGAGCTCAATCGAAACATTATCGTGATAACAATATCAATAATAATAATTGTGTGGATAATTAAACAATTAAAAAACAGCAAAAGAACAAACGAATTTAAAAATGAGAATGAAAAAATTCAAAAACATAACCAGGAAAAAGATAATGAATTTCTCTCTCTCATTTTCTAGTCTAGAACAAAATATCTTTGTTTGTATTCAATTCAAAATTTCAATTTCAATTTGTAAAGCACCAAAACAAAAAAAATTAATTTTATACTTGTAGTGAATCAATCTTAATTTATTGGAAATGTTTCCAAATTTATTTTTGGTGTTCAACATCACACTTTGTAAACAACCTTAGTAAGGTTGCACTAAATTAACCTTGTTTTTTTTGGAAATTGATTGTCAATTTATTTTAATTTTATACCAATACAAAAGGTAGGTGGAAATTAATTTTTTTATATTGTACTAAAATTTCTTTTCTTTTTTTTCTAGAAATTTCTTCAAAATTGCCTAACAAAATAACAACAACATCAAATCAAAATCAATCAATTTTTAAATGAGAACTTTTAAGTCGACGGGAAATGATTTCATCATTCGTTTTTGCCGAATTCATTATTGTACATCGTCGTCATCAATATTGTCATTTATTATGAAAAAGTATATACTTATTTATAACTATTAAAGAAAAGTAATTCACACAAAAAGGAAGCACACATGTTACATTACATCTCATCTTTCCAATCTTTATCATTAATAACAAACAACATACACGTCAATCAAAACAATTAATTTTTCCTAATTATTTTCCTATTTTGCATTAAATATATCAAGTACAATTCAATACATTCAAATAGATGTAGTAACAAGTTACCAGAATTTGTACGATCAAACACCATGAAAAAAAATTAGGGGAAAAAAGACAAAACTGATTAATGGTTCTCAATATAAGTAAAAGCAAGTTTTTATTAATTTGTAGTTCTATTAAGAAAATTCTATAAATAAAGTGACAATACTAAGAAATTGATTTTTTTTCATTTTATTTTGTTAAAAATTGAGAAAGAAAATGATGACAATAAAATGACAAAAAAATGTTTACATTTTAACGAGCAAAAAAAAAGTAGAGAACAAATATGTGAACATTTGATGGGAGGCAATGTTGATGATGGAATTCTTTGAAAACACTTGAAATTGTTGACAAACGATAATTGAAATGTTACTATCGTCACCATGGAATAAGACGTAAATTAAAAAAAAAAAATAGTAACAACAACAACAACAAAAAGAAGATGTTTCAAATTCAATTTAATTCAAATTATAATTTATTTCATTGTATCGTATAATGGCCATAGCAATGTATAGAATTGGATATGCTAAGTATGCCTGTGTGATTGAATAGGGAAACGCAGCCATAGTGTTGAAAGGGAACAGAAGAAGTCGCTTCTCAGCATAGTAATACACAGAATGTAGGGTCATTCATAGACACATTTTTCAATGCGTTCCTTTCCGGAAAGTTTCTCCGTTGCCGGAGAGATTTTGATTTTTTTTTTGATTTTGCATATTTATGAATGTTATCATATTATATTATATTTAAACACATTTCTAACAAAATATTCGAATTACTTGCAAATAACATACATCTAGAAGTGTTAAGTAGATAAATTAATATATATTTATACAAGATATACAAAAGGGGAATCCTATACATTAATGATGATCAAGTAATCATCATTAATGTATAAATTGGTAAACTTATTGTATGTCGACTTGTTGAAAACATGACATGACAGTGTTTAAAAAACTTTGATTGTCTTGTTGATAATAATACATAAATTATTATCATGATACATACAATAATCATTTCAGTACATTACTAATTGATTGCCGGAGCTAATCATTCTTTACATATAATCAACTTCTTGTTTTTCCCTTAGTTTCTTTTCAGATTCGTTATTATTAGTATAACTTCTCTCTCTTTCTTTCAAATGGAAAGATGTATGCTTGTTTGTAATGTGCACAACAAATCAATTCATCGAAGACGACGATGACTTTTTGAAAATATATTCATACGCATTCATCACACACACACACACATACAAATCTATGGAAATATACAAATTTAAAAAACTACTAATATGAATACGAAAGAACGTGAGGGGTAAACCAAAAAAAAAAAAAGAAAAAAAACGAATGAGAGTGAAATGAAAAGTAAAAAAAATGTGCAACTAATTACGCGTATCTTTAAGATGATAATTATACCTCCTAAATAAAAAACATATGCAGTGAAGTGAAAAAAATGAGTATAAAAGTGTAAGAAAAAGATTGCCGAAATTGTCGATATTTCCAACAAAATTTATGATTCCAATATAAAAGAAGTAGAAGAAGAAGAAGCAGAAGCAGAAGATGAAGCAGAAGAAGAAGCAGAAGAAGAAGCAGAAGATGAAAATACTAGTTGACCTTCAAATCAATCATTAATATATATTTAAACAGTTATAACAGCATAAAACTATAATAAATATATGAGACATCAAACATAAAATATATAAAAATTAAGTAGAAACAAAAAATGAAGAAGAAAAAAACGTACCTTGCGGTTAAAGTAAAACACTTGATATATTCCAATTTTTTTTTGTGTGGATTAGGTACATTTAATTTATAGGTGCACACACGCACGATTATAACAATATAATTTGCAAATAAATCTGTTTTAATTTTAGCATGAAATTGATTGAAAACAAATGATAAACAATGATGAAGATGGTATGCATACGTTTTTCTTTTTTTGACGAGGACGTTACCAAGTAAAGTGAATTATCATTTCAGCAATAGTTAACATTTGATTATGGAATTTAAACACAAACACATACACACACATACGGAGATGATCCCGTTCACATATGACGAATTGATAAATTGTGTGTAAAAATAGTTCTATGATTCTATGATTTGCCTATCTCAATTATGATAAATACTTTTGATCTTTGATCATTATCAATCCATATAATTACATTTAACCTTGTTTCAATCAGACATATATATATGTCTATATCTGGTTTAATCCAGTTTGACCAAATGATTAAGTGTTTTGTACCTAAGTCGAATGAAATAGAGATGTTTGAATATGAGACAAACGTTTCATCAACGACAACCTTCTTCAATAAATTTTTTTAAAACATTTTTTTCCATCATTTGGTTATCTATATATTTGTATAATTAATTTAATGTTCGTGGCCTTACCATTTTCATCGATTTCATCATCAACATAATCATCAAAAGGTAAATATATATACATATATATATAAATATATATAGTTAAAATAAAAGTGATCATCATAATCATCATCATTACGACTACATTTTCCGATGTGTCAATGTCTTTCATTCATTTTCCAATTTACTTCGAATGAAATCTTGCTCTTGTACGCTCTTTCTCTCTCTCACTTACTCACTCTTACCACTTATACTTTTTTTTCGTTCCTGATCTGTCTGACTTTGAGAAATACAACTCACCTGTAAGTTAATCAATCGTTATGTTCAATCGATGACGATGAAAAAGATGAGGTTTAATCATGGTGCTGCTGTCGATTATGATGAAAACGACGACGACGACGACAACGAAGAAGAAGAAGAAGAAGAAGAAGAAAATCAGTTTTCTTCTTTAGTTTAAAGGAATACAATTTTATTTTTGTTTTACTTTTCAACATGTTGATTTTCTCATAGATTATGAACGGCCCACTCTTTCTTTCCGCATATTTCGATTTCCTAAATATTGAATACATCAATTTATTTTTATTCTATATATTGTACGTCCATAAATTTTCAATTTTTTTTGGTGAAGAATCTGGTTGAAATTGAGTTCAATTTCCATAAATTTAGTACTTTTTAGTGTTTAGTGTAAATTTGCTTCTAATTTAAACCATCATTCTCCTTCTCTTTCTTTCTTATTTCTCAAACACTAAATATTGTCGGGGGACGCCAAAATTTTCAACGAAAAAGAATTTTTTTTTCATATATTCAATTCATATTCACCAAAAAAAAAGTTCAGTTTATGTAGCATCATCATTGGTAAGCATACAAAAATGTTTAAACTAATCCATAAGAATTGCCATCGAAAACGGCATCATCAACATCAGCGACATCATCATCATCATCAGCAGCAGCAACAACATTTATGGATCAAAATGAGTTCACATTTAACATTTTAGTGGCTGTTGATGTGGTTGATGTTGCTGTCTCTATTCATCCATTCACCTCATCATCATCATCACCATCAACCACAACGCACTACCAACAATAATAACAACAACAATCGGCAAAAAACTGAAGATTTGTCATATGTAAATGTGTCGGATCATTCGTTCTTTTTGTCTGTTTGGTGTTCGGCGTGTCAATTCATAAATGTTCAGCTTGTTAAGCGTCTTTGTATAATATACGAAAATAGATTTCATCCCAACCAAAATCTTGTGTGTGTGTGTGTGAGAAGCAAATTTGCACTTATTCACGTTCTTATATATTCACAAAAATAAATAAATAAATATTAGAATGTATGAAATGATTCTTTTTAAATTGTTTAAAATTGTTTTAATTATTCAACTTGTATAATGCAAAAACATTGACGTTTTGGCGTCAATCACCAAAATGTAACACATGAAAACGCCATCATCATCATCATCATCATCATTGGAACGTCAAAACCAAAAAAAATAATGTAAGTTTAATGTTAAATATTTCAATTTTTCATTAAATTGCTATTTGTTTGCTCTATTATTAATTGTAGTTCTCATTTATTATGAAATATTTGTTAGGAATTTATTTGTTTTTCTTCTCTTTATTACATTCCTATGTTAGATTGTACATTGCCTAATGAATTCAATTGTTGTTAGGCTTTCAATCCAAAAAGTGAAGTAAGAAAGAAAAGAAATGAAATGAATTTAGGTTAATTGTTTTGGTAATACATAATGTTATAATATGTCTACATAAGAATCGTGTAATATGTCCATAAAGTATCAATAAACAATAACGTTCAAACCAATATTAATTCATTTTAGTTGTCAAAATGATCGAATGTTGAATGCAAACAACAAGGTTCAAAATGACCACCAAATCAACAAAAAAAACAACAATTTGCTAATAATTTAGAATTTTTTTCCAAAATATTTTTAATTAAAATGAACAAATTAATTAAAATTATTTATTTATTTTTCAATACAAATCAACGCAACAAACATTTTAACAGTTTTGTCGTATTGAGACTTATAAAAATTCACATTAATAATTTATTTACAGAATTTAAATCTAAATTTTATTCCAATTTTATAGTTTTCCATTTTCATTTTATTACACAAAACCAAATACAAAAAATTGCTCCAAATTTTATATTTGTTTTTTTTTTCTGGGTTAAAAACATTTTCTCGGTTGGATTATTCTATTGGGACCAATTTCTTTGCCATCTTTCCTTCGTTCCAGATTCCATCAAGTACAGAATGTTGGGAACACTCAATAATACATGTGAAATAAATGGATTGACATAAGAATGAACCTAACAAACCAACCAATCAAACAAAAAACAAACAAACAAACAAACAAACAATATAATCGATAAATGGCAGATTATGGACTTGTGTCCAATTGTTTTTCCATGTTTTTTCACATTTCACATTGTTGCACTATTGATCAATGACAACAAACAAATGGTTTTCTTTCTTTCGTTCTTTTTCGTGTTCAACTCGTATCATTTCAACCACAAAACACATTTTAGATCAGTTTACACATAATTAAACTGTAAAATTATGTTCAATTTAAAGAATGGGACAGAATTACATGAAAACATTAAACTAAATCAATTTTATATTGCAGATTATGGATTGTTTCATCAAATTGTTTTATCGTGTTTTTCCATTGCCATGTTTGGTATTTTGGATACAAACATTTCCCACTTGTTTACACTTTATTTTATTTGTCCTATATGGTTTGTTGTATTATGTGCACGAGAAAGAGAAAAAAGAGAATTGTTGCCTAAACTTAACACAACTTAATCATGATCTACAAAACCCGAAAACCCAAAACGAAAAAGAAGAACAGAGAAAAGAAATTGAATAGACGAACGTTAATGGAAACGTAAAGCCATGTGGATCAGAATTTTAGATGAGAATGGAAGAAATGAAAGGGAAAAAACAGATTCGTTGGGATATGAATGAATGAATGAATGAATGGGATAAGATTGATTGAAAAGCGTGTGAAGGAAAGAGAAGAATAGGATGAAAACGATTGTAATCTTACCCAAAATCAAAAACTGACAACTGTCAACTTTTGTATTCTTCTTCCTTATTTTTTTCATCATCATACATTATAGTCAACAACACCAGAACGTTTTCGATTGTTGCCTTTTAACGTACAAACGATCCAAAAATCGGGGAACGTACAAGAGCGGAACCGCAATAAATCTTAATTATGTTTTCACTGCTTTATGAACTGATTTTTGTGTTAAAAAACTCTTCTTCTTTTTTTGTGAAGATTCTTTTCTTTGATGATTATAATGTTTGACATCCACTATTTGATCGTTGCGGTTCATTTATTTTCTATTTTTTTTTGTTTTGTTTTGTTATGTTTTTTTTCCTTTTCATCTCATTTGAGATAAATTGGAGGATCATAAATTAGACTTTTGTTCTTGTATTGGATACAAATAACTTAAAGACATAAAGTCATTGACAATAAATTTATTTTATTTTTTTCAGAGGTATTATTAAGAAAAAACAAGTAAATTTAAGCTTAATTCTAATTTCTTTATTCTTCATATATTTTTTGTTTTATATTAAAATAAAATATTATATTAAATTGATTCTCCAATCTATAAACTAATGATAAATGGTCACAATTGGTACAATTGATTTGATTTGGGTTTCCCCCTATTTGCCATCAAACATTCAAATTGAATCTTACGTCAATATAAAGAATTAATGTTATTATTATTATTATTATTATTAATATATCTATAGATTTGCTTCCTATTGCACATTCCATCAATTCGATCAATGCTTAATCATTTGAACAGAATGGTCAACATCACACTGAATTGAATGAAATGCAATGTTTCATTGCAATCCCTCATCATCGTCTTGATTCTTGACTTGTATAATAAACTAACGGGCATTATTCTTGTCTTCTTAGTTGACGGTGGTGCTGGTTATAGTTTGAAATGATCCAAAAATAGGTCAGAATTGGTTTGCAAGTCTCAATCTAAGTTGAACAATGAATGGAAGAAGCACAGAAGAAAAATAGGGATAAAATCAACTTGGCGTTAAGGGTATTTAATATTATAAGACATATGATAGAATCAAAAAATAAAAATTGATACAAAGTCTTTATTTTTCAATAATAAAAATATTTTTTTTAAAGTGTCAAAAATATGGGTGAAAGGATATTGAATAATTTTAAAATAAAACAAAAAACAAATAAGGAAGAAGGCAAAGGCGAAAAATATTTAACACTTTGTATTCTACTTGTAGTTGTTCTATATCTCAATTGATATTTGTTGTCAATGTTAAGCTAGTATCAAACATATAAGCCATTGAATGAAAATGATGACATAACTAAAATTAGATTAAAAGTCAAGCGAAAGATAAATAATAATAATAATAATATAAATAAAAAAGAGATTGTGATTAGAATTCAAAGAATATATATCTATATATATATAGTTATTTGTATGTGGGTTGAACACAATTGAACAATTTGCGAAACATTCAAATGTGGGCTTTCCAATTTATGTTATGGATGGATTAAATTGTCGTTTTGGTCACATCAATGTTTACTTGGAATATTCTTCTCCGGGTCTCCGCGCTTTCTCTCTCTCTCTCTCTCTCTCTCTCTCTCTCTCTCTCTCTCTCTCTCTCTCTTTAACTTGCAGATCGTGTCTTGTACACACACACACACAGAGAGGCACAAACACACAAATCAACATTAGACAAGATGGACAATCTGTATTTGATCAAACAAGATCCTTTGCCTTCTTATTCATACTATATATATCTGATCCTCATTGCTCAAATTGTATGGAATGAAAGTAAAAGTTCAATTCCAATTGAAATCATTCCGCAAATGTTTGTATTTGAATAGAAGATGGGTGACGATTGGAGATGAAGAAGAAGATTGAAGGGAAAAGAATGATAATGGAAGAATGCCAAAGGCTTGACTATCCTAGAAATCGATAGACAAAAAATAAGGAAAAAAGAAAAAATAAAGGGGAAAAAAACAAAACCATAATATTATTAAAGGAATGAAAGATGAGAATAGGAGGGAAAACCAAATAAGTGGACACCTACATACAAAAATAAGAGTAAATACAAAAACAATCAAATTCAAAACGGAATCGAATTCAAATGTTTTTGTCATGTTACATGAGATAGTAAGCATCCTATATGATAGGCAATATACAGCAAAAACCCGAAGAGTCAAATAAATAAGGCAAATTGAATAAAAGAATTTAGTTGTGGAAACGATTTGATTGTTAAATTGGATGATTTGTTTTATGTCGATCTATTTTCATTTTATTCCGTCCACTTTATTGGTTTCATTCATTTTATTCCATTCATCCACTATTTGTCTACATGTTCAAATGTCTAACGTTACCATTCAACTTCTCTTCTCTCACACTATTATTTTTTCCATTATTTCCTAGAATTAAATTTTCTTTGTACACTTAAATTTAATTGAAAAAATATTTTCCACCTTTTCAAATTGTTAACAGGTTTCATTAAGTTGTTTCCAAAAATTAACGAACAACAAAAGAAAGAAAAAAATGAAAACGTCTAAATTGTCAACAACACATTTTTTGTTCATTTCCTATCAAGTTCCATTGTTTCATTTTTTTTTTTTTTTTTGATTGGGATTTAATACTAAAGAATTTTGATGAAGCGAAAACATAAAACATAAAAAATTGCAAAATAAACGTTCACTTTCCTGCATTGCATTATTTTTTTTTATTGTTTGATTGTACTAAAAAAAGAGAAAATGAATCAGAAAAATATTCCACCACCTTTGATTCACGGTTCATATCCGTTTTTTTTTTCATTCTTCACTTGATTGTAAGTGTTGAAACCGTACAAAAGAATTGAAAGAAAGAATAAAAAAAATAGTAATAGAATGTTTTGAATGTGATAATCGATGTTAAGTATGATGATAATGATAATCAAATACAAATGTTGACATTTTTTTACTATTATTACTATTATTATTATTATTATTATTTTCATTATTGGCCATATTGGTTTGAATGTTTTATGGAAACGTATGTTTGTGAGAATAATGGAAGGAAGTACGGAAGAATATTCTTGCTTTTGTAATATATGTATATTTATATGGCAAATGTCAATTGGTTTGCCACATCATTCCATTCGATTGTGGGTGGGCAGAAGAAAAAAGTCGTAGAAGAGTACGGATTTTCTGGTCCTCGCGTATATTATGATATTATTGCAATAAGGCTCGTTCTGGTGAATTCTGGTCTCACGCTTTCATTCATTCTCAATATTAAACTATTCTATATGCATACAATAGACACTCTTGTTTGATTAGTCAAGTGTACAGTAGGAAAAGTGAAAGACACACTCATTCAAAGCTTTAACGATATTTTAGTTTAGTTTGCAACACACAAAACAGGCTTGATCATTACTTCAACTAGACAAATATGGGTGTAATAATATATATATTTATATATCTATAAAAGAAAAAAAATTAAATAGCGCAAATAGATGAAAAATAAATAGGAAACTGAAATCAATTGATTGAAATTTAACTTTTAAATTTGTTGATTGAAATAAAATGTGCGAAAAAAAAACTAAAACAACAACAACAACAACAACATAAAATGCACGAGAGACACATTAAATCAGAAAGTCATTGAAATCTGACAAAAAACGATTGCACTTTAAGCTTTTTAAATGGTATAATTAATTAAAATTACAAAAACAAGTTTGAAATATATGCGAAAATATTCTGGAATGTTTTTAAATATATCCTATAAATAAAAACACCAACATTAGTGATGGAATAGTGTGCCAGTAAGTTTTGGATCATGTCATAAATAGACATTTGTGCGGATCTCATTTCATTTCATTACATTTCACTCAAAAATGTTTTGATATTTTATTCTATTTATTATTTTCTCATTTAAAGTTCATGTTGACATTTCAAATGTTTGCCCATTTCGGAATATTTTTTACCCGTCTTTACCCGTATACAAATTCTAACCAAATTAAACTGTAAAAAAAATGTAAAACAGATGACAAATCTAATTCCAATTTTTGAATGCCAATGTTCTAAATTTAATACTTTTAGATTTTGGTTAAATTTATCAATATAATAATAATAATCAAAAAAAAAAGTAATAACCATTGTTATTGGAGACAATTTTGTGATGATGAGAGTTTGTTAAAGTTGACGATCATGATTAATGAATATCTAATGATTGGTTACCATCATAGTGCAATAAAATGGAAAATTTTATATATTTGACATTAGGATGAATCGATGATGTTGATGAGTAAAGGTTTTAATAGTAAAGAAGAGAGAGAGGAGAGGAAAATAGAGATGAGATGATGATATTGGTGATGGTGATGGTAGTTTAATATATTCTATTATCATATTCCACTAACACAATTTTATTCACTTCTTTGTTGATATATAACTTGAAGGAGACCATCATCAACACCATTATCAAGCATTAAAAAATGGGAAATTGATTTACTAAGGATTGTTGGATAATTGGAAAAATTCCATCACACAAATCGAAAACGAAATTACATCGTAAAACATTTTCAGTTTAATGGGTTTTCATTTTATATAAAATGTCTATTTTAACCTAACCAAAAAACATCATCAACAATTTCAGATTGTGGATCAATTCGTAACCAAACGTGTAAACAAGAGAAAAAAACTCAACAAACAAGATTGACAAAATTGAGATTTAATCATTTATTGGAAAATTTTCCCCATTCACTTTCAAGAAAAAAAATCTAGAAAAGATTAATTGCTGTTTCATGTATAGTTGTTATAAGTTTTTGATTGAAATTTGGGTTTATGCTATTATTATAGAATAATAATATGATAACAATAGATTTTTTGTATTATGAAAAGGGGAAATTATTCTCATTTATTTCATCCAAATCAAACAATAGAGTGATGACAGATTTTTTGTTTTGTTTTGGTAGAAGATATTATAAAAAGGCCTTGAACCCACACAAGTTCTAATCGATTTGATGACTCTAATTGGCAACAATAATATTTCAACCAAACGGAAGACTGTTGCTCGTCACCCAACTTGTCATGTAAATCATTATTCTCATTAATGATAATTGACGTAAATAAATTTAAAATTTTAAGGAAAATGTGTCGTTTAAGAATAACTCTATCGTTTAAGGAAAATTTTATGATTTTTTTATTGTGAAATCATTACCAATCAATCGATTGTAAATAGTCTATTTAACAAATTTCAATATACAACAAAGTGAATTTCATGGTTTCTATTGACGTATATTGTCACAATTTGCCATCTTGTCAAATTTATGTAACAAATTGAACAACATTCTTAAAGGAAATATTCAATTGTTTCATATTTATAATGATAGTTAGTGGAAAAAACCCAATATTCAATTTGGTTCAATGAAATTTGTTTTTGTTCAACCAAAGCAACTTGTGGGTACAAAAAAAAATGTTCAGAAATTTTTATGGTAACAAGCAAATGAAGAAAAAAAAGAATAAAATGCAAATAATAAATAGAAATAATAATATGATAATAAATATACAGATTAATGACCAAATTGTTCTTAGTTTCAATTGGACTTATTACAACAATTCTTCTTATTATTAATATTATTATTTGGTCAATATCAATTTAGAGAGAATATATATTTATTCTTCTGTCTTCTTACGTATATTAATGACATTTGTCAATTATAATTGTGTGTGTTTATGTGTGAGTACCCAAAGCCAGACCAAATAATATTAAAAAAAACCGAAACCGAAAAGAAAGCACTGAGAAAATTTTGTTATTATTATTATTATTATTACAATGCATTGAAAAAAAAGTAACAAGCAAACAACCTCAAAACTTTTCCCCCTTTATTCAATTCGTGCCATTTGTCCATATTTTTCCACTTCATTTGATTGTCATTCATTATATATATATTTATATAATTTTATCATACAAAAATTCTTTCCCTTTTTTTTCGTATATCGGAATTTTTTTGTTTGTACTTATTCTAGTTGATCTTGTTATCTAGAATTGAGTTGAACATCAACCGAGAATAGAAAAAGAAAAAGGTCATCAGGATCAATGAGAATAAGGATGGATGAGGTACAAATTCCAAAAAAACAAAAAAAATATAAGGAGTACACATATATGAAGAAATCAAATCACATGATCAACTGTCAAATTGATTTCCGAACAGATGAACCTGAAAGAACTTTTTATGTATATTAGGTTCTTATATAAGATTAGGGTGGCCGTTTCTACAGGATTTCCTGGAGACTACAGGATTTTTCACTGAAATTTTGACGACTCCAGTTCAAGATTCTTAATCTCCAGGTTTTTAAATACCATAAAATGAATTTTCAAATTGTAATTTTAAATGTTCAACTAACTATTTCAATACAAATCTCCAGGTTCTCCAGATTTTTGTAGTGAAATCTACAGGAGAGCCACAGAATTAGCCGCGGCCAGCCTATATAAGATTTTATTTTGGAAGAAACCCGGAGAATTACCTGAATTCCTCCTTGTTATTAAATCATTCTTTTCCGTTCTATCTCTTTTTTTTCTTTATCTTCATTCGTTACCAATTGTTGGATACAAATATAATTGTAGACTGGAAATATAAATCTTTTTCTCAAAGTAAGCATAAAAGGATGATAATAATAATAAAAATAATAATAAAAAAGGACAAAAAGAATTTTCGATTAGATTTTTCCTTTGTATTGGGTGAATATATAAATAAAATTTAATTTAAAAATATGTTTTTTATTTAATTCTTCTATTCAAGTGCACAATGATTACCAAGTGGGAAAATCCAAGAAAAAAATCGAAATTTTTTCAAATTTTTATTCTTATGTTATTTATATAAAAGAAGACAGCAACAACAATTACGCGTTTTGTGGAAAAAAAATTTGTTTTTATATATCGATCCATTTCCTACACTTGAATAAACTTTCTTTTGAATTTTTTCCCATATTAGACCCCCAATCGTCAATTCGTTTATTTAATTATTTTCTCCCACAATTTGCAACTTTTGTAGTAATAAACAAAAAACCCAGAAATAATAAGAATGAAAAAAAATAAAAATAAAAAAAAATAAGTACCGAAAATGAATTAAATTTTGGTGGTGACAATGATCTGTTTGCGACAATACACAATGAAATCAATTACAATTTTTACGTAACAAGCACACATTTAAAGTGCGAATAAAGGAAGAAAAAAGAATCCGGTAGGGGGGATTGATGAGGAGGATGAGGAAAAAGAAGAGGAGGAGGTGAGAATTGAATATTCTTTGATTCTATTGGTTCATGTTGTATATTTACGTGTGTACGTGTGTGTGTGTGTGTGTGGTTTTGTTTTTGAGAGAGAAAGTATCTAAAATGTTCATCGAATTTGATTCCACATCTATTCTCCTTTTGCTCTCTCTCTCTCTCTCTCTCTCTCTCTCTCTCTCTCTCTCTCTCTCTCTCTCTCTTTCCTCTATTGCCATTAACTAGTGCAGCAGTACCTCGATTCTCGAATTCTGTTTGGTTGCAATCCACTAGTAGTACAGTTGACAGTCAACCTACCACACACACACACACACACACACACACACAGTCAGAATGTTGAAGTTTTTATCCCAAAAAAGATTCGAATGAAATGAACATTCTCCCAGTGTTGCACATTGTCTCATCGGAATCGGTCATGTCTCTATGATCATCATCAATTCCGTTTCATATTCTAATTTATTATCAATTTTTTGTTCATTTTCCTATAGACACAAAGTGATATGATTTAATAATAATAAATACATAATAATTAATAATAAAAATAAGAATGAAAAAAATTTCCAATCAACAATCGATTTGAACAATTATACCAGAAATAAAGTTTCATCTTTGAACGTAAACGAAATTAATTTTCCTTGCAATTAATTCTCCATCAATTTTTTTTATTTTGTTTTTATTCTATTATTTTATTATTATTTTTTGTTTGCAATTCTTAATAAAAAAAATATAGAAACCAGAATCAGAATTTTTTATTGCGTTATAATAAATTGTTTCTGTGTTATATCATATTTTTATTCCAATTAAATTCTATATTCAATATTATTTAATTATATTAACGTTAAACAATTTAGTATTTTGGTTTTTTTTGTAAATATTTTTCCTCATTATTTCTGCCTTTTAAGAATTTCCTCATTGTACATTGTTATCCATGCACAATCTCTGTATTTTTGTTTCCATTCTTAGTATTTTATTTATTGTTTAAATTGAGCATTTATAATATTATTATTTTGAGAAGAACATTTCCTGGAAGACAAAATATTGTTACCATAAGAGGAAAATCCAATTTAATAGAATCATTTTTCATCGTTCAATTGCTTTGAGGGTAAGTTCATTTTATTTTCCTTCGATCTATTTTTATGATGATTGTTGTACAAAGCCCATTACAATTTTAAAATAATATATTGAAAAAATGTAGACATTATTTAAATTGAAACATTTAGTTTTTTAAACAAATAGTATATTTAAAATAAATATATCAAATTGATGACATATATATTTAACCAGAAAAAAATCTCGTTTCACCCGTTGACATTTATATTTCTAATGAACTTCAAGAACATTTTCGTTTTACCCAATCTTTACAACTTTTAATGATTTATCCATTAGCTTAATTATTGTCAAGCTAAATATAACTTAAATTAAAACAGACAATTTATTTGAATTCTATCAATTTCCCATATTTTTTTTTTTAAATTTTGGAAATTTTAAAATATCAAAACCAATCAGTGATCTATCTCAACATACATTTCCAAGTAATTGGTTGCGTAAAATTGGTTGTCTTGTCTATAGTTTTTTTCCCTTTCATTTTATATGCAAGCATTTTGCACTAAATTTGTATAATGTTCGTATAATTGATTGACATAAATTGGCGACAGAGGAAATGTGTCGACAACAAATCATTCGATGTCTTTTGAACATATGAAACGAGAGTCAAATTGTCTATCGACAAAATGAAACGCAAAGTTTCTTTGTTTTTACCCCTCCCCCTTTTCTCATCTCTTTAGATATATAATGAGATTTGTTTCATAATTTTCAATAAAACATTTGATTCAATATTTGTTTTAGAAGATGAAATGTCAATTAATTAGAATTAATAAGATTGTATCTTTTTGTGCCATTGAACTAAAACGATTTGGCTATAAATGTCAAACAAAATCGCGCCTTTTTTTACATTTGATTTCTTTTTTTTCTTTATCTTTATTTTTTGTATGTTTTGAGGCAAATTCTCGCAAATATATACAATATTAATGTACATTCAATAGAAATAGATGTAAACTTAATAAATAGGCAAGAAAAGGGAATATTTATTCAATAATTCTATTCCGATTTTCATATTCAACGTGATTTTTGATGTTTACACATTTTCCAATAGTTTCTATCTTTCTATATCTATTATTGACACACTCACACTTTAATAGATATAGAATATTAGTAAAAAAATAGGGAAAAAATGTTGATTAAGTGATAGGAAAAAATGAGCTATGGTTCCGGAACGGAATTGAGGAATAATAATAATAATAATAATAATAATAATATTCGGGGTCGCACCAAAAGTTGACACAACAATACTAGTTTACTTCAATCAGATCATAGTCTATTATAACTTTTTGAGATGAGCAATGAATAAAAAAAATAAAAATAAAAATTTTGGTTTAAATAAATTGTAAATATTTGATTTCTATTATTGTTCAAATATTCTTCTACAAATGAAGTGTACTCTTCTACAGTTCGTGACCAAATGTCCATTCGCATGATTTGTTACATTTTTTGACTGACATTGATACATATCTAATATCCAAGCAACCCCAATTTGTGTTTGAATCATTGCTACCAAATTTATGTCGGTTTCGATTGTTTATTCTATCCAATCATCTTTTTACTTTATACTGTGTGTACTTGTACCGGAAAATTTGTTTGTCTATTTCGATTCTATCCGTTCGAACATTGATGACACATTTTCTTGTTATTTTTTCTTTCTTTCTAATTCTTCAACATTCTCAACATACATTTCTTTCATTCTAATCCTGTTGAACTTATATTTTTTTCTTCCTATTCAATCCTATTGCACTCAAATCGATGGCTTCTTCTCAACCCACCCATTTTCGATCTATGTTAACAATTTCCATGTTTACCCATTCTATATTTTATTTTTTTATTATGCCTCATCTTATTTTTATTCCATATTTGTATTGCTTTTTTAACATTTGAGATCTTCCTCAATCATCTCATTGAAATCTAGTTTTTCTCCGCTTTATTTTTTTTATTATTATTATTTTTATTCACTGTTTCACATCGGTTCATGGTGAATTGGTATTGAAATTCAATAACCATCGGTTGTTGTATTATTTTGCAAATTAACCAAGAGTGGCAAATGTGGTAAACATAAAAGTTTGCATACTAATTGGATAATATTAGATTTACACTTGCATTTCAAATAATAAAATCTTATATATATTGAATGATACCACCTACGGGTGAAAAGAATTTTGAGAATGAACCACTCTTCTTTATTCTTCTTCTTCTTCTTTTTGACTTTTTCTTAGAAAAGATTATTCTTTTTAATTATAACAAATGTTTGAATGTACCAAACTGAATGAATGAGCTTTACTTCAAAGAAAAAAAAATTGAATATGAAATAAGGAATTTTACCTTAATTAGATATACAAATTTGATTTTATTTAAAATGCAAAACTTTGGCACATATTACACAATTGTTTGATATATATTAAAATTCAAATTTCCATTATGTTAATTGATATCAATTTTTATTTTCGTCGAATTGATTCGTCAATATGTATGTAGATCATATTGATTGATTGATTAGTGTACGAATAAAAGACAAACAATTTTTTTTGTCTATTTTTTGTGTTCTTTCATTCATTCAATTCCATATTGAATGAGAAAAGGTTCATCGTAATTGAATAATACAATTAGGCAATTAATTGGACATATTTCATCATTAATAAAATGTACTAAAAGCTAATCATGATGACTATTCATGATTTGTTTGAATGTTAAGTTCATTGTTTGTTTGTGGTACAATATTGTTGATTATTGTATGATTCATTGATATATGTTATGTAAATTAGATATATAAAATGATCGTTGATTTTCAAGGGTATCTTGGCTTAATAAACTTAATTTTATCCTCATTTTCATCCTTTGTACATCATTTTTATCCTTATTCTTTGGAAATTCTATTTTTAGCATATGGATTCATAATCATTCACATCCTTTTCCTTTCCATTCTATGATTTTTCCTTAATTTCATATCCGTTCGTTTGCACTTTTATTTCATTTTACGTATTTTATAACAAAAATGTTCCGGGATCAATGAAACAGAATGGTTGAAATGTTTTTTTTCATTGTTTGGCGGTAAACGCGTGCTAGTTTGTTTGGCCAATGGGTTGGGTTTATTTTGTCTAGTCTGATATCCTTTTTATTTCTTTCTTTTTCCTTCTATTCAAAATTTGTTTTACATTAGTTATTAATTGGATCTATTTGATATCAATGATATATTGAAGCCACTCCCACATTCGTACACACATACACCTTCAAAGGAAATTGATCTCGAACAGAAACGTATAAAAAGAATCGCACAACAATGGTAGAACCAATTTATTTGAAACCAATAACTCAGATGAAGAAGAAGAAGAAGGCAAATTATTTGTTATTGTTAATGATAATATTATTGTTGTCTTATAAAACGGTGTATAATTCTTTATCAACTTTATTTTTCATTTTCATTACTATTTAATTGAACTTCGACAAATGAATTATAACATATAGCCAAATGTCTCAATAGTTTAATGTTAGTTTTATTTTTTTTTTTCACTTATTATTATGAACAACACCAAAAAGAAAATCTGTCAACAGCAAACTACTTGAATTTGTCATTTCAAGTTCGAATTTTTTTTTTTTTTTTTTTTTTTGGTATATTTGTCAATAGTGGTGGTCTTGGTGGTGGTCATCCACTTCATTTGGTTGACAAAGATTAATTCGACTCTAAATCGATCAACAGTATATAAGTGTTTTCTTAAAGAAGAAGAAGAAGGAGAAGAAGAAGAACAAAATTTTTCCAATATTGCCATTACGTTTTTTTATTTGATATATATTCGCCTTTCCATCTGTCCAATTTTGGTTCATCACGCTCTTCTTCATTTGTTTTTTATTTTTTTTTTACGTTGTACATGTTATTGTACACAAATACACAAGTTTGTATCTATCTTTTATTTATTTATTCATTTATTAAAGAAGAAGATCATATAAATTAGTAAATTATTTTTTTGTATTACAATAGTGACCCATAATAATATTGATTAATGTAGGAAATAATTTTTGTTTGCTTTTATGCTTTAGATAATTGTGGTATAATATTTTTAATACATAATTAATATAAAATTCAATTGTTTTTCTTCGTTTATATAGGATTCCCATACATTGTATCGATTGGGTGGAAATAGAAACCAACTTGGATTTCAATTTGATCGAGCTTGTACTTCTCCATCATCGGCATCATCATCATCATCATCATCGATAGTCCAATTCATCAAACTTCCATGTATCAATTGACTCTCGATTTTTGATCATTTCATTCTCATCTTATTCGATTCCTAATTTTATCCATTCATTCCTTTATAAAAGAAAATTGAGAGAGTGAGTGAGAGGAACAGAACATTCATCCATTCAATTCTGTTGGCATCTGATTAATGAACCTGTCATTTCGATTCGAATGCTTATGGATCATGTGCCATCATTACAACATCTTCATATGATCAACATCAATGCAACAGAACAAATTCTTATGTTTTGACAATTTCAAGTGTTTTCCATTCATTGAGCTTCTTCATATTTCTTCTAAACAATATTCCTTCTATTCTATATTCCTTAAAGAAAAAAAATCAATCACACACACACACACAAACATAAAGCAAAGTTAAGAAAAAAAAGGAAAATTTAAATTTAAGCATCATGTTATCGTCCAATACATCGTTAGGTGTACTTTCCAATACGAATCGTACCAGAAATCATCGTAACATTTCCGGTACATATCAATCATCATCATCATCATCAGCGCGTTTAAATCTATTTTTTCTCATCATTTATTCTATCATTATTGTTACAATTACTTTTGTATGTTTACCATTTCGTTCAAACGATAACAACAATCATAATGACCATCAACCATTTAACCAATCATCATTATCAACTTCGGTTTCAATCTTATCGACAATATCTCCATTCATTTGGCCATCATTATTGCCTTGTACAATGGCAATTAATTTTGATCGAGATTTTACTTGTAAGTATTTGAACAAAACAAAAAAAAACAATAACATTTAAATATTCTCAAGTTCAACCATTTTTTTTAATGATTTATTTCCATCATTTTTTATTTTTTATTTTTATTTTATTTATTTATTATTAATGTTTTAGTGGAAGAAGCGGAAATTGCAAAACAACGTTTGGATGCATTGCAACTTCCTCCATGTGAAACTGGTTATTTTATTTGTGCGGACAAAGAATATTGCGTAAAACAACAGTACAATTGTGATAATTATCCCGATTGTCAAGATGGATCTGATGAATTGAATTGCAGTAAGTTGATCTATAATTTTTAACCTTTTTCTTGGTTTGTTTTGTTTTGTTTTATTTTGGTTTCTGCATGTGGTGGTGGTGGTGATGGTGGTGGTGGTGGTGCATTTTGGCATTAGTGGTGGTTGTTTATCGCTTGTTGTTGGTGACGGTGTCCTTTTAGTTTGCATGTTTCATATTCAATAACAACAACAACAAAAAAAAATCTTTCAAATCTTATAAACCATTAATATATGCTAACATAATTCCTTCTTTCTTCTTTCTTCTCTTCTCTTCTTTTCCTATTTCACTATATCGTCATTGACGACTCTCACACTTTCAAATCAATTAATCATTCTATTTTCATAACTAATTCTAAAAAATCAAAAACTAAAATGACTAAAAATTCTCTTCCTACATCATCTTTCATCTTCACATTTTATTTATTTATTTACATACCATAATATTTCCAAAACTTACACAAAAAAATACATTTGTATTCATCTCAAATACTGTGTTTGAAACACCAAACAAATCGATTGCAATAATACGCGCACTGATCGGCCACAAACACACACACACACACTCGCACACACACTCGCACACACGCACAATGGAACCAAAAAAATCCAAAGCTGATAGCGGAAAGGACCATTATTACAACAAATTATTCTCCAAACGTCCCGATGAAGATCGGGAACAACAGTTGAAAACGGCCAATTGTTCCCTTGGATTCATACCAGATGATTGTTCATGTTCGGATAGATCGCTCTATTGTGTTTCCAAAGGTTTGATACATTTACCAAACGATATGCCACGAAATGTTCTTGAACTGTAAGTTTCGCTTCACTTTATTGGAATTTCTGATAATATTTGATCATATTTTCTTAAATTATTATTATTATTTTTATTTAGTGACCTTTCCGGTAACCGATTCGAAGTTATACGTTACGATATGTTTAAATCTGAACGTTATCATCAATTGAAATCATTGTAAGTTCTCTTATCTCTATTTCTTGTTAATTTATTTTTATTTAATTAACAATTTGTTTGTTTGTTTGTTTGTGTTTTGGGTGTTTGGTATTTGGGAAAGTCCCCGTAGCATAGAAAGAACGAGTTGGTTAGTTTTCCACCTACCGAATTGATGATAAAAAAAAATTTGACAGCATCAAACAGCAGCAACAAATGAGTGTGTAATGGGGGATTCACTTCTAATTCTAATTGATTAATCCAAATGACATGTTCGGTTTTGGGTACATGATCCATTGGCACACGAGAGTGAACGAAAAAGTGAATGATCCCAAAGAAAAAAAAAACGGGAAACTTAATCCCCGTTGACAAAGCAGCGCAGTGAGAAAGGCAAAAAGAGAGAGAGAGAGAGAGAGAGAGAGAGAGGGAGGAGGATAGGAAAAAAAGCAAATCATTTAATGCTGAAACAATCTTTTTTTGTGTGTGTGTGTGTTTCGGGTTCAAATCAAAACTAACACCGTTGCAACATTGCAATAATTATAATCATGGATAATAACCCAATCAAATTAAATTAGATTCCATTTGGTTTCCATTTTCCATTCTATACAATTGTCACAACTCTCACACATTTGTAGTTGATAATTATTTTTTTAAATCATTATTTGAAATTAATGTTTTAACAACAACAACAACAACAATAACAAGAAACGTAAATGACCTTTTGGCATTCTTGTTTTCTTGTTTTGTTATGTTTTGCTCTTCCTATATCCCACACCACCCGTTGTCGGCCATTTACTTGGCCAATGTCCATTTGATTACTAAAGCTAGTATAAAAACAAATTTTACTGACATTGATATATTTACTTTACTTTTATTTCTTCTTCTTATAATAGGATATTGACAAAATGTCAAATTCAAAGAATTGAGCCAGGTGCTTTTAGGTATCTAACCGAATTGACCTATCTAAATTTGATTGGAAATCACATCTCAAGAATAGAGGACGGAACATTTGGTCATCAACTCAAATTACGAGTTTTGTACCTATCCCATAATCCAATTTCCCAAATATGGTCAAGTTTATTCAACAACATGCCTCAACTAGTTGAGCTGTAAGTATATACTTTGTGTTTAATGATGAGTACATTTTACTGAAGTGAAATTTCTCTTTTTTTTATATATATAATTCAATATATTATACCACTTTTATGCATTGGAAAATGAAGTGATTTACGCTATTGTAATTTATCACGTATTGAAAAATTAACATTTCACAAATTGAAAAATCTGGAACTACTTTGGCTTCAACGTAATAGGATCAAATGGACTGATTCCGATTCTTTTGTCGATTTGATTTATCTAGATACACTGTAAGTTTCTAACATCCACTGTCTTAATATAATAACTGTTTATATTTAACTTGAATTTATTTTTTTATTAAATTTATATAGATCATTAGCATTCAATCAATTGATGTACATTGCAGACGGATTGTTCTATGGTTTAGAATCATTGAAATCATTGTATGTTACGATTTCGTTTATTTTTCCTTTCTTTTCCTTAATTTTTATTTGTTTTTTATTATAGATCATTAGCATATAATGAACTGGTTGAAATAAAGAATGCCGATTTGGAAGATTTAGTTCATGTGGAAAAGCTGTAAGTGTTGAAACATTTCAATTATTTTATCATTATCATGGTAAATAGACATTTTATTTTAATTCTTATTTTGTTTTTTTTTTCTATTCTCGTATATGTTGAACTTTAAACAAAACTCATCTTTGCCATTTCCTCCACACAAATAAACAGCGATCTAAGTCATAATCTAATTGATATGTTTGAAAATGATTCTTTTGCAAAATTGAGCAAGCTGATTTCACTGTAAGTACAACAGTTTTTACTTATATATATATATATACTATATATATCGATAAAGAATCTATAGAATAGTTTGCAATTACAGTAAATTTTAGTATTATTGTGCCATTACTTCTTAATGACAAAATAGTCAATGATGAAAACGATGATGTTGATGATGATGATGATGAAATCAAACTGAAATAGAGAAAGAATACGATGATGAGTTTTGGAATTGTACTTCGTTCTATGTACTTTAAAGATGAGAATAAATCTCATATAAAAAATTGTTGGAAAATTTTAATTGAATGATATTTAAATTTTACTTTTTTTTATTTTGTTTATTAGAGAAGGTTCCATTTGGAATCATTTATGAGTATGTTTTTTACCATTGAGAATGATATATATTTATAATTCTTTTAGACATATAAATATATTTATATTCAACATTGTTAGTAAAGCATGCCATTGCATAGTAATGTTTACTAATTTGGTTTCGTCTCTTTTACTTCTCTTTCTTTAACTTTTGGTTCTCGATTCTTGATTTTTTTTTTTTTGGTTTTTACTTTTATTCTATTTCGACCATTGACTTTATGGAACCTTTCTATTTTTTTTTTTTGGTTTCATTTTCCAAATTGAGAGTTTGTCCCTAAATTTTACAAGACCTGATGTCTTTCATTCTCTTTCTCTCACTCATTGAATTGTTGGAATATATATATATATGAACGTGTTTCATCAAAAAAAAAAAAAAAACAATTCATAAGTGAGCCTGTTAATAAAATTTCCATTGTTTCTAAATTTGGATTTTTTGGGACTAAAGAATTATTTACTATATGTTCCATAGAGTGGCATCTAATCACAAACGACAATATACTAAACAATCGGAACGTTTAAGACCAATTGATGAATTCTTAATTCTTCTGTTTTTTTGTCCCTCCATTATACACATTGTCAATAAGTAATAATTCTATTGAAACAATAATCTCCTCTCTTAATCTTCCGTGTTGTTCACATAATATTGCTTCATAAAATTCTTTGTTTTTATTATTATTATTCATTCAAACTTAAGTCAAGAACGGGGGAAACTTAAACAGAGTTTCCGTTTAACAGAATCATTAATAGAATGAAAGTTTACCAAACTTCTACATGTCAATTTGTAAATTTATTGATTAGATAAATGGTAAATGTTATGAAAAAAAATCTAAAAAAAAGAAAATATAATTATCACATAATTTAATAATAGAATAAAATAATGTAGGGAAATTAGATTTAGCTTTTTCCTTTTGTGTTAAATATCAAATTAATAGAAACCTGAGATTATTTTTTAACATTGTGTGTACATTTTGTATTATAGTATTGTTTTCCTCAAACATGTATCAATCAAATTGATTCAATAATATTGTCAGATTTGTGTTTCAATGATTCCGTTAGTAAAGTTTGTTGCTCTATCCTATTCCTTTCCCTATTTCAATTGATATTTGTGCATTGAACGATTGAATCGGAATATTCCATTGCAATGTAATGATGGGTAAACATTCGGAATGTCGATTGGTGTTCATCTTAATTTTGTTCTACGTATATTCATTGGAGAAACACACTTCCATGTTTCCATGGATCCATCAAGAAAGACCAAAATCTAAAGACAAATAATGGATCAATCTATTTTCAACTAATATTATTATTGTCAGTTGTTGTCAATGTCGATTCACATTGTTGTTGTCTATTCCCATTTCAATCAATTTAATTCCATTTCATCTCTAAATTTTACCAAAATGTTTGAATCATTTCATTTCATTCGATTCATTTACCATTTATATAAATAAATAGATAGATAGATAGATGGAAAGAAAGAAAGAAAGAAAAATATTTATAATATAAATCTAAATTATTCCATAATGTTTTATATGCAGTGATTTACGTGCAAACCGTTTCAAACGACTTCCAGCGGAAATCTTTTTCAATCAGTCGGTATTGTCCTATATGTAAGTGTTGTCCCACTCTCCACTCTCTCTTTCTCTCTCTCTCCCTCTCTTCCGTATCTTTTGTTTTCATTGTTTTATTACCTTTATTTATTTATTTATTTTTTCCCTATAATTTATAGCTATTTCGATGATTTCAAAATGTGTTCCTATGCGCCACATGTTCGCGTATGTCATCCAACCGGCGATGGAATCTCATCCGTACAACATCTATTAGATAATCTAATCTTACGCATTGCCGTATGGATCGTTGCCTTGATTGCATGTTTCGGCAATGCCGCCGTACTTATCGGACGAATGTTGGTACAAGAGTTGAACGAAGTTCATTCATTCTTCATCAAAAATTTAGCATTTGCCGATTTTATTATGGGAATCTATCTATTCATCATTGCAGCCACCGATGTACGTTATCGTGGTGAATATATCAAACATGAAGCCGTATGGCGTTCATCATGGCGATGTCATTTTAGTGGAATACTTTCCACCATATCATCGGAAGCATCGGTCCTAATATTAGTGTTCATCACCGCCGATCGATACTTCTCGGTGATGCATCCATTTACGATCAAACGCCGAAAGATGACGTTCGCAATTATGGCAATGTCGTTCGTATGGATTGTTTCAGCTGCAATTGCAATTGCACCATTATTTATCAATGGTTGGGTTGATAATTTCTATGGGTCAAATGGCGTATGCCTACCATTACAGATACATGAAAATTTTGGTCCCGGTTGGGAATATTCATTATTGATCTTCTGTTGCCTCAATTCAAGTGCATTCGGTTTCATTGCATTCGCCTATATGAAGATGTCGATGAAGATCATCAATTCTGGTATTGGCTTACGTACGACACAACAGAAACAGGATCGTAACATTGCACGACGATGCGGCTTTATTGTGGCAACCGATGGAATATGTTGGCTACCAATTGTTACCATAAAAATATTTGCATTAGCTGGTCTACCAATCAATCAAGACCTTTACGGATGGGTTGCCATTTTCTTGTTGCCGGTTAATTCAGCATTGAATCCAATACTTTATACGTTAACTACAAAACTATTTAAACAAAACGTTGGACGTATCATATCAAATCGTATCTCATCACATTATCGTAATCAACGTGCATCGACCAATGCATGCGACAATTCCAATTCATCGTTTGTATCGATTCCATTGAATCCTAATCCCATTCTTAATAATCCAAATAATCATAATAATCATAATAATCCCCACCATGATCTTAATAATTCTAACAATAATAATAATAATAATCATCATCATCAAAATCATAGAACATTGAACCACGTCTTGAACAGTCCCGTAATCAGTAATGGAAAATTTCTTGTGCCCAATCCATATTATGTTGGTCGTGGTGGACGCCGAAGTTTCGCCAACGTTGGTAGGAATCGAAATGGACCGACGCCACGTTTGATCTTGACTGGACGTAAATTGGTTGGACCGACTCCATACAACATGGGCTCGCCAGGTTATGAACGATTGTTTAAACGTTATTTAGAAAGAAAATTTAACCCAAAAAAACAATTTTTACCGTCATGGACAGCTGAAGTATGTTTTTCCTTTATTTATTTATTTATTTATTTATCTCATTCTTATTATTCTTATTCTTATTTCTTTTTTATTTTTGTTGATTTATTTATTTAGACCAAAATATCAAGACAAACAACATCGAATCATAGTAGAACGGATGATGAGGATGATAATAATAATAAAAACAACGGCAGTGGCAGCAGCAGCAGCAGAAACAAAAACAATAACAGTAACGATAACGATAGTTACAGGAAACGAATGGATGAATACATCAACATTATGACGAAATATAGTAATAATAAGAAGATGATGATGAATGAAACAGATGATCAACAGATTGAAAATT
The DNA here is from genome assembly GCA_029204025.1 of Blomia tropicalis. Classification (NCBI taxonomy): domain Eukaryota; kingdom Metazoa; phylum Arthropoda; class Arachnida; order Sarcoptiformes; family Echimyopodidae; genus Blomia; species Blomia tropicalis. The sequence continues at coordinate 642,175 of CM055091.1, read as the reverse complement.
TACCTGTAAAATCGAAAAGTTCTTATACAATGAAAAATGATAATAATTGTCCGACAACCAGTACGATTGTCCACTATAATCGTAACAATGGTGACGATGATATCGTTTCAATACATAGCTATAAATCGGGTAAATTATTGATGGAAGATAACAATTATATTGATGACAACAATGATGATAATGATAATTGTGGAAATGTTTCCGATGATCCCGAGATAAGCCGATACAACAACGACGACAACAATTATGATCGTCATTATGAACATTATTATCGTAATTCCAAACAACCAAGACATTTATCATTGTAACCGATTTCATTCTTTCCCACGCATTTTCACAACACAACAGTTTGGACCAAGTAGAATTATGAATATATCATCATCACATCAATTACATGGATCAAACATTATCTAAATCATCATCGATATAAGCGTTCCAATATATCTTTTCCAATTTTTATTTAAATTTATTTAATATAACTACATCAAATTGTAATATCACTTGTTCCATGATTATTATGTTTTTTTTGTGTGGTTGATCAATGTTATCGAAAACATTATCTTCCATATATACAATATAAATTTTTTATAATAAGTTAACATAATAAACTTTATTTAATAAGTTCTGTACATAATAAGTAGCATAAGCACACTAATTGTGTGTTATTGGTTTATCAAAGTTTATATATAAACTGAAATGACTATTCACACCACATTGAACAGTGAAAAGTAACACTAAATTTGACTATATAAACTCAACCAGTAACGAAACAAATCATTAATCGTTTCTTGCCTTTCACTTGTGATGACCAACTAACAATCAACAATGTTCATCACTTTGGCCGATGCTGACCTTTATTTGATCCTTGTTTAATGATGAAAAATAGTCAATAGACCAAAATAGCACAAAACGATCAAAGTCCAATGAATTATATGACAATATGGAATGGCTTTTATAGCATGTAAACAAAGAACAAATTGCCGTCTTTGTCATTGTCAATGTTAAACCCTAGAGGGCACTTCTATCACTTACTAAAATTTTTTCATTAATCTTTTTAAATATAATGTATCCCAATAGAATTAATTTGAATTAATGAATTGATTCGTTTTTGTTGCAAATTGTTTGCATCTCAAATGTAAGATTTATTATTTTTGATTGTCATTTTATTATTTTCTTTTTTTTTCGTTTCAGAATAAACCTTAACTTTATTTTAACCTTTACATTGGTAACATGGGACAACAAAAGGTTCATTCAATGCAAGTTTCAACCTTCAAAGTGCAAAATTATTGATGAATTTGTCAACGGTTACAACATCAATGATAGATGTGCGTTGAATAATTGGTTCAAGAATACAAATGCCAAAAATTTGGGTTGAGTTCAATGCGACCAATGTGAAAATTGGTTTCTAATTGGTGTTCGAACGTACTAATTACTACAGAAGATAATACGTTATTTCATTTACGTGTTGATTCACATTTACATTTAAAGGTTTCAAACTATTGTCAATTTGTGTTTCACCATGATGAATGAACACCAAATTATGATTTATAACAATATCAACCAGGAAAAAATTGTTATATTTTTCTACTCTTCAGTGGCAAGAGATATTTCACTAGCATTTTGCAGAAATCTGCAACATTAGTAAAAGGAAAGGCGCGAAAGTGCTTGGAATAATTGGTTCAAGAATTCCAATGCCAAACAGTTGGATTGGGTTCAATGCGACCAATGTAAAAATTGGTTTCTAAATGGTGTTCAAACGTACTACTTACCACAGACAATACGTTAATTCATTCACGTGGTAATTCACAATTACATCTACAGGTTTCAAATTATCATCTATTGGTGATGAACGAACACGAATTTTTGGTTTATAACAATATCAACCAGGAAAATTTTGTTATATTTTTCTACTTTTCAATTACAAAAAAAAATATTTTACTATTATTTTGCAGATATCTGCAACATTAGTAAAAGGAAAGGCGCAAATGGTAACATTGGCGAACGTTGAATAGTTGACTATATATTAGGGGGGTTCGTCAAAAAAAACTTTGAGGTCGACGCATATTTTTTAGATGTAGGAACCCAAAATAAAATTTTTGAGACCAATATAAGATTTTTAAAAAAAACTTTATCGAGCCGAATTTTGATTTGAAGTTTTTTTCAATTTTTTTCCAATTCTTCATTTTTGGCCGGCTGTCAAGGTCAGGTCAAATAACAATCGTAAACTTTTTATACAGTTATGAATAGGAAATTTTGTTGACTTTTCAAAAAGACTAAAACTAAGTAAATCGGCCGTGTAGTTCTTCAGCAATCCGCTGAAACGTAAATCAAAGTCGTTTTTTTTTTTGGTAAAATTAACACTTTCAAGCTTGTCTAAAAAATATTTTGATTTTGAAAAAAATTTGTTTTTGATGTTGATTCGATTGGAATTTTAGTCATCTTTAAAATGAGATTATCGTCAACAAAATCGGAGTTATTAATAAAAAGTTATTCTTAAAAAACTAACAAAAATTAAACGAATCGCAAAATCTCTCAAATCGCACGCCCGACAAGGGGCTTTCAGCCCCGCGTTGCCCACCAATGCTTTAGCATAGGATACATTGACACCATACATTGTAATGGATTTAGGCGAAGCCTGCGTTTGGGACCTTTGATCCACATAGTTCTCAATGACTTCGGAATGAATTCCATTCCTCCCCTAACCCAAAACCGAACGCGGGCGAAGCCCGCGTTTGGACCTTGGATTCGCTTATGTTTCTTTGACTTTGGAATGGGTTCCATTCCTCCCCTAATCCAAAATCGAAGGCGGGCGAAGCCCGCGTTTGGACCTTAGATTTACTTATGTTTCTTTGACTTTGGAATGGATTCCATTCTTCCCCTAATCCAAAATCGAACGCGGGCGAAGCCCGCGTTTGGACCTTGAATTCACTTATGTTTCTTTGACTTTGGAATGTTTTCCATTCCTCCCCTAACCCAAAATCGAACGCGGGCGAAGCCCGCGTTTGGACCTTGGATTCGCTTATGTTTCTTTGACTTTGGAATGTTTTCCATTCCTCCCCTAACCCAAAATCGAACGCGGGCGAAGCCCGCGTTTGGACCTTGGATTCGCTTATGTTTCTTTGACTTTGGAATGGGTTCCATTCCTCCCCTAATCCAAAATCGAAGGCGGGCGAAGCCCGCGTTTGGACCTTAGATTTACTTATGTTTCTTTGACTTTGGAATGGATTCCATTCTTCCCCTAATCCAAAATCGAACGCGGGCGAAGCCCGCGTTTGGACCTTGAATTCACTTATGTTTCTTTGACTTTGGAATGTTTTCCATTCCTCCCCTAACCCAAAATCGAACGCGGGCGAAGCCCGCGTTTGGACCTTGGATTCGCTTATGTTTCTTTGACTTTGGAATGGGTTCCATTCCTCCCCTAACCCAAAACCGAACGCGGGCGAAGCCCGCGTTTGGACCTTGAATTCACTTATGTTTCTTTGACTTTGGAATGGGTTTCATTCCTCCCCTAACCCAAAATCGAACGCTGGCGAAGGTAATTCAAAATCTTTTCAATCAAATACCAAGGTATTAAACAAATGAAGTGATTGATGATTATTAACTTGTTTCATTCATGTTATAGGTTACAAAAGTTTTAGTAACATTAATTGTAGAGATTTATAATAAGACACCTATCAAGACCATCCACACTGATGCCATTCGTATGAAGATTGTTAGACTGATTGCAAAATATAATCGTTTAACTGAAAATGCCACAAGCAAAAAATTTTCAAAAAGTCTTCGATTATTCAAATTAAATGACTTTGACAAATCCAAATCGTGGATAGGCAAAATTGTGTTTATTTCCTACAATATTAATGATTAGTATACATGTAAAAAATAGTCAAACATATAAAGATAACATACAAGTTTGGCTCTTGGCCTAATTCCCAAACATCAAATTACAAATGTGTGTGGTTCATGATAATAACAAATCTGTAAGTGAATAAAGCAATATGTTTGATGAAAATGAAAAAACACAAGTAAGTGGTATTCTTACAAGGAAATCAGTAAAAACATGGTTTTAAAAAAGACATAAATAAAAGGCTGGTAATATACGGGACGATGTATGGAGGCGAACGACAGACGACCAAAAAGATGATGGACATGTGGTCTCTGCATTTTGTCTCTCCTTTTATGTTGCGATCATGGACACTTTGTTCACAAATAACGTCACCAAGTGTACTCATAATTTGAACTCATCTCTTGTCATATCACATACAGTTCAACCTCGTTCAACAACAGATAATAACCCAAGAAACAGAAATTCTACACTTCAGATCTAGATTCTAAATCTTCAAGTTTTTAATTACGAACAAATGATCAACGCCAATTTAATCGTTCAATATGTAATCAAGCTGTTGTTGTATGTGGCTTTGTTGTTGATTAAGTGAAATTAAATGTAATTATTAAAAACATTTCAATTTTTAGATTTTGTAAACATTTTAACAATAGTAACAACCGACCAATAGTTGATGAAACAACTCACAGTTACGCAAAGTCCAAGTTGGTCTTCATAGTATACTGTATTCATTTTTCCTAAATTGTTTATTATAAAATTTCTTTGTGTTGGAATGCCTTGTTGGCTCATTTTTATTTGTACACAAACACACAAAATCAGCATGTTAAAGGATCACAAATAGGATCGGTATCAAAAATCATAGAAAATTTATTATTATCAGAATTTCTTTTCCGTATGGTAAATTGTTTTTTTCCTGGGATATTATCTTCATCACCAACATAAACAACAGCAACTTCATTACATATTGGGCGATTATATCGCCGTTGATCATCAGTTGGGTTTAAAGTAAATATCATTTTAACTTTCTGAATTGGTACATCTCTATTTCTATTTACCTCTTTACTAACTTCATCCATCATTTTATATGCTTCAGCATATGGATTATATGCTTTGATAAATCAGGATATAGTTTCAGAATAAAATGGTCTGAGTTGACCAAATTTATTTTTTATCACTTTTTTCGTTTTCGTGTCCCACAGTTCTCCTTTATGCGGAACCGGAACCAATGCAAAGATTTTTTAGAAAATCGAGGCCCATTATCGTCTCTGATAGCTCCGCCACCACGAATTCCCATGAATACCTCCTTCCTAATCCCAGGTCTACGGACTCTCGTTTTGTGCCAATTACTTTAATCTCCGAACCATTTGCCGCATAGAGTCTCATATTAGTTTTATTGATAACATTACTTTAACATGATTTGGCTAGTAAAATTGATCTTTCGCTCCCTGTATCGACCAAAAAACGTCTTTCGCTTCTTCGGCATACTACGATCATTTTGCAGCCGGCTATCGATGCTACTTCTAGTCAATCGCGGCTTCTTCGATTTCGCCATATGCAATTATGCCGATTGCAATTTTGCGCATTTTCACCAAACCAGTAATGAAAGTAACACTCCACTTCTCTCCTTCCGGTTCGTGGCGTAGGGCTTCGGTTCCGTTGGTTATATGTATATATGTATACTTTAATATCGTTTAACATATTTTGATGGATTCGTTCGGCCCATTTCACCATCGTGGAACATCGTGACATCGTTTTGCAAATGTAGTTAGATAATCAAGGTCAAAATCTGTAAAATGAAACAAGGTACAATCAATGTTGTCAATTTTGGTCTTACATATAAAATAAAATAAAATAAAATTATTCATTACATTTTTTTTTTTGTCTTTTTTGTGTTTGTAATGGTGAATTGAAATTAATTGATTTTCTTTTATTTGATGTATTATGTATTATGTTTTGCGAACATACAAAATGTATATGTTCACATATTGTGTTTTTTTTCTTGATGTGAAACAAGAACACATATATGAATGCAAACATATGTTGCACCTTGTGCATTTTGGGTTGCAAGATTTAGAATCACAGTCAGTTGGATTCTTGCATATTTTGACCAATTGATTGCTTTCCGACCAAATTTTCCAAGTTTGATCGTTTGCGATTGATAATTGCCAAGTTTGTTTTTCTTTAGCATCCAATGCTAATTTATGATGGCTGGAAACAACTTTATTTATGTTTAATTGTCTTCGACAATTATTAATATTTTCAGATGACATTATATAATGATTAATGGTTTTCATCAAATTGAAAACAGCTTGATCAACTCTTTTTTGGTGAAGCCGATTGAATCCTTTTTGTTTCAATACTCTGACAAAAAAATAAAAATTTAATCATCAATATTTTGATGCAGAAGAACCTTTATAATTTGTCATGTTAAATGTCAAATTTGTCTAGTATAATTCGTATTGTAATCGATCACTTTTACTGGACACATTTTACTCTTAGGCCCTGTTTCAGCTGTCCTCCTCCCTTTCTCGGAGAAGGCAAAAATGGTGCTGAAACGCTCCTTCCTCCCTCAAGCCCGAGGAAGCCCGTCGAACCTGCTTGAGTTCCTCGAGTGTAACGCTGAAACGCACCTTCTTTCCTTATTGCTCAACTGTTGTACATTTTCTTTTCTTTAATTACAAATAAAAAATAACAGATGATGTTTGCGAGACTCTTCGTAAACGAGATTAAGACAATATCCACATTAACCTGTATTGTTTTGTTTTGCCGAAATAGCAACGTTAAACAAACTGTGTAGAAATAGAAAATTTGACTAGCGACGAGGAAGAAGACAAAAAATAACGCTGGAACGTTCCTTCCTCGAGGAGCGAGGAAGGGAGAAGGACAGCTGAAACAGGGCCTTAGCGATAACGAATTATAGAGGTTCTACTGTAATTTTCGTTATTTCTTACTTGTGAATTGATTCGATATAGTTGTTGGTTGTTATTCGAACATTGTTGATTAAATAGAGTAAATCAATAAAGCTTTGAATTTTAACAAGGTGAACATTCAACAATTGAAAAGTCGAATTTAAAAATTCGAAGTTAGAAGATACAGTAGAGTCGGGATTACACGACATTTTCGAGAGTTATATCTTTCAATAACAGATCAATTATTAAAGTAAACCAATAAAGCTTTGAATTTCAACATAGTCGGGTTTTTCCAAACTTTTTTTTTCCAATTTCGCAACAATGTTCAGCGTTTCAATTATTTTTTTTGAACGATAATGCTTAAAATTTGTGATATCAAAAGCTCAAACACTTCTAGTATTGATTTCGTTTTTAAAAGACCTCTTCGTGAGTCCCGGTTTGTTTGATATTAAGTTGATTGGTCTTCGCTTTCCATGTTGTATTGGAACAAAGGACCTTTCGGTCTCGTTTTTACCTCTTATCGTATTATTAACTGTTAAACCAACATAAATTGAGAACGACAACTAACGACACCGAATTTGATGCAACGAGAATATGACTCACATAGATAAACGCAAAGTGGAAATCTTGTAAAATTTTGTCCATCATTCTCTAAAATGTTTGATTTTACCATCTATATCCATCTTGATCCTTGACAACACAAGTTAAATTGAAAAGTCGAATGGGGAGTGGAAACCCAATGAAATAGCGCCCTCCATTTTGTGGCGCCAGGGTTGAACTAAATTTCGTTGGTTGGCTTGTGTTTACTTTTTGTTTAGGTTTCGTTGTCAACTCAACATGTCTGATCAAACCTGTTCAGTGCCGAATTGTCATAATAATTACAAAAACACTAAAAATAGTGTTCCGAAAATTCAATTTTATCTTACTTCCCTTTAAATTATCTTCAACGTAATATACGTTGTTCACTAAACCGATACCATTTTCTTTGCATTTGTTATGATATAATGATTCGTCAAATTGGATGTGTTTAATCCCAAAACAGTTTAATGATATAACATGTGCCATTGACAAGAAAAAAGAAATGATATATTGAAAAAAGAATGGTAAAAAAATTCACTAAATCTTCCCAATATTAACCCAGGTTTGTTCCCTTAACCGAAAGATCAAATTCATTTTTTCCATAGAGAATACATTATTTTGATACTCTGACTTTAAGGCATTTTAAGAACTCTTTATCAAATTACATCAAATTATTATTATTATATTATAACCAGCCGGCTGCGCAAACACTACGTGTTTGCCTCAGCCCTCTGCTGAAACCTTCGGTTATTTGCTTCGCAAATACCGCAGGTTATTAATGTGAAATGAATGAAAAATAAATATAAATTTTTTAAAAATTTTATTAAAAATTCAGGTTATTTTATAATATTCACATCCGAAAATGAATTGAAATCCTTGCCAACTATAAGTTGAGCAAGACCTAGACTTGCAATTATAATCATTGATTCGTTTAGAATGTTTTTGTTTGAATCATGGTAAACCATTCAATGAATTCCATTGTATTTTTCAATTTCCACAAACCATATTCGGTTTTGATTGCATTAAATTAACACTGTATGGAGATGTATCAAGATTGGTCTTGATAGGACACAATCCTTTCTTTTTTTAGAATGCTCTGGAAAGAGCAACATAAAGTTGTCCATGGTAAAAGTTTCGTGTTCATATAAAGGAAATATTTATATTTTGATCATAGTTTTCAGATCTTAACCTCTTTCCACTTTATATGGAATAAATTGGGATCCAAATATAAGTTGTACAATTTTTATTGATAATAAACCAAGCAGTCAAAGTGCTTTCACGGTTTTGAGCATTTTCAAGGGTAAAAGCTTCTTGACCTTGTACAAAAGTAATATTCTGAAAACCATCTTGTTACAAAACAATCAGCTATTGACTTTTAAATTTGTTTATTCTAGAAAAAAGGATATGATGTTAAGTAAAGTAATGATATAAAAAATGACAACATACTTCACTTTTGTCGTTCTACAAAATTTCAATAACAATTGTATGCGGGGATATGGAAGTATAACAAAAAAACATTCTATCAAGTAAAAGAGTTGACAATAAAAAGTTCCATTTGTACTCCATAATTCTTTGTAATTGGTGTGATTGACATTCTTTACGCCGGTAAGAATCAATAAACCGAAAAATGGCATCAACTCATTTTTTGAATTAATTTTGGCGTCTCTTTCTCTCCCATAATTCGATTGTTTGTTTTTTTCAATGTCCATGTTTGTATACATTAAAATATTTTCAATAATTTCTTCGGATATGAACTTTTTGAAAGATTCACAAATAGTTATATTTGTGGTATTTTTTACCCAAGGAGAAATTTTGACAATATTTTGGAATGGTGTTTTGGCAAATTTGGATCGACATGGATCTTTGAACCACTTTGTTGATTTATCTTTTCCGGTAAACATGTTAGTTTCAATTGTTTCATCCAATTCAGTTTCTTCTAAATCGGTTTCAAAATCAGATTCATATTCTTCTTCTGAATCAGTTTGATGATCCGTAAACATAATATTCTCTTGCTCATCATCATCAGATTCGAAATTCTCTTCATCATTATTTTGAAACTCAAATAAAAATTCTGACATATTAATAAATATTTGTAACAATAGCAGAAATAGAAATAGAAATAAATTTTTTAGCTACAAACACACGTTATAAACACACGTTACAAACACACGTTACAAACACACGTTATAAACGAACGTTACAAACACACGTTACAAACAGACGTTATAAACAGACGTTACAATCACACGTTACAAACGAACGTTACAAACACACGTTACAAACAAACAGTTACAAACAAACAGTTACAAACACACGTTATAAATGAACGTTACAAACAGACGTTACAAACAAACAGTAACAAACACACGTTACAAACGAACGTTACAAACACACGTTACAAACGAACGTTACAAACACACGTTACAAACGAACGTTATAAACGAACGTTACAAACGAACGTTATAAACGAACGTTACAAACACACGTTACAAACAAACAGTTACAAACACACGTTAGGCCCTTTTTCCATTACTGCCCAAACCTTAGGTTTAGGGCAGCAAAGCTTTTCAATTGACTGCCCTAAGTTACGACTTTGGGCAGTAATGGAAATAGCTTCTTACAAACAGACGTTACAAACAGACGTTACAATCACACGTTACAAACGAACGTTACAAACAGACGTTACAAACACACGTTACAAACAAACAGTTACAATCACACGTTACAAACAAACGTTACAAACAAACAGTTACAAACACACGTTACAAACAGACGTTATAAACGAACGTTACAATCACACGTTACAAACAAACGTTAGAAACAAACAGTTACAAACAGACGTTACAAACGAACGTTACAAACAAACGTTACAAACAAACGTTACAAACAAACAGTTACAAACACACGTTATAAATGAACGTTACAAACACACGTTACAAACAAACAGTTACAAACACACGTTATAAATGAACGTTACAAACACACGTTATAAACAAACAGTTACAAGCACACGTTACAAACACACGTTATAAACGAACGTTACAAACAAACAGTTACAAACACACGTTACAAACAAACAGTTACAAACAAACAAACAAACCATGCGCTTTATATATATGTAATGATGGTTTTGTTATAATTAGATCTAAATTATATGATTATACAAAATAAAAATTGTCATTTAATTTTAATTTTTTCTGTAATTGAAATTAATTTTAGTTTTTTAAAATGTTGAAGTTTGTTTTCACAATCTATTGGTGGATGTAACCAATCACCGAATTTCTACGAACAGCTCACGTGGCGATCGGTTCCCCAACTCTATGGGCGCGTGGAACTTCTGTCGCTGGCTTGCGGCACTCGGGCAAAATGCCTTTATTATGGCCGTTTTCAGCGTCTCGTAATCTTTGCTTGCCAGAGCATCCGACACAAAAACCAGTTGGTCAGGTTGCATCAGCTGTAAGGTATGCGCAAACTTCGTTTCCGGTCGTGTATAGTTGGAGGTTATAAAGCCCGCTTCCACCAGTTCTAACCACATTTTTACATACTTTTTGTCGAACTTGGGCGCCTTGAATGATAATGCCGCGATTGATGAATTTGATCCGCCAAACGTCTCGCTTCCACTTCCTCCGGTCTTTTCTTCCTCCTCACTCATTGTTCACTTGATGAGAGTTGATCACGTCCGGTTTCACCAATGTGACGATTCGATTTCACTTTATTCACAAGTTAACAATAGAAATACAAAAGTTGACTAAATGGAAAGTCGATGTAAACTGTCCGCCTTGCGGCGCCCGTTACCTGGTGGATTTGAGCGCCATCTCTCTTTTGCGACTCTGACTGGCGTGTTTGGCCGTGCCACTGATTGGTCTGCCTGGAGTTGTTCTGTGCGTCGCCACGGGCGCCATGACCACAGTGTCAATATATGTGATGATATGTGATGACCCACGTCTCAGCATTGATGAACAGTCAGTAGTGTTAGGCTTTGTTTCCACTTGCGTCCTAAGCCTAAGTTAGGACTAAAATTGTAGTGGAAACAGCGCTTTCCTAATCCTAAGTTAGGATCTCCAAAACAATTCCTAAGTTAGGATTAGGATAAGTGGAAACGCTTTTTGCCTATCTTAACCGTCTATTTTAACTCAATAGAACCGTTTTTATGTCTATTTTAACTTTGTTTACAGTCCTTTGTTTGTGTCAGTGTTTTGTTTTGTTTTCTTGTGTCAGTTCCTGTAAGGTTTTTTGTGTTTATTTTAATTTCAATTGTTCCTGTGTGGTTCGGTTTGATTATTGATGATTAATCGTAATGAATCCAGAAAATCGTTCAAGGAATTGGACCGAAACGGAAACATCTAGACTGATCACTATTTGGGGAGCTTAATGAAGAGTTAAGAAATTGTTCAAATTCGACTGTAATATGGATTGAAATAAAGAACAAGCTTACCGAAAACCAAATTATAAGAAGTATAGATCAAATTAAAAAAAAAATATCCCAGCTTAAACAATTATACAAAAAAGAGTCAATGAAACAAAATCGAACTGGCAGTGAACCATCAACTTGGGTTCATTTCAGAGATGTGCATGAAATAATGCACAGTAGTCATTATTTCAATGGAGAAAACAACTTTTCTCAAGAATCAATTGCTACATCATCGAAAAAAACAAGAATTAAAAGAACATCTGATACAAAAGGCAAATTGATACAAAAACTAGACGAAGTAATCGAGCAAGATAATAAGTTCAACGAAGAATTAAAAGAAGTATTAATTGATTTAAAAAAACAAAAAGATGAAGAAAATAGTTTTAAAATGATGGTTCTATCTAGTCTTCATACAATGAAAGAAAGCATCGATAAACTTGTAAACAATACTTCATCAAATTGACAAGTTGGTTCAAAAATTATAAATTAATATGTGATAATGTTGTTTCTATTGATGATAATTATACACTTTTCATGTTAAAATAAATATACTATTGATGAGATATCAAGAAGTTCATCAAAGCATTTCGAATTAGTTGGCCATCGGTTTCTGGCTCTCTTCCCCGTATCGAATTTGAATTGGAACCAGACCCGAAACTATCTTCCAATTCAATGGCTTGTCTTGTCCAATTCGGGTCCATTGGTTCAGAGTATTCTTCACAAATGTTGTTTAAAACAAATGCGGCATTGACGACCGATGGAACCCTGGCAAGGTCCAGATGTAAACAATAAAGTAATCGCCGCCATCGGCCTTTACACCGGCCGAATGTGCACTCGATTGTGCGTCTTGCCAATGTGTGTTTTGAATTGAAATAAATTTTGTCATCATCAGCTGAAGCGGGGTATGGCTTTATCAGCCAAGAACTCAGACGAAAGGCGGAATCGCCTAATAAGTAGTATGGAATGTGGATACCCTCAATCAACTTTGTCTCATTTGGAAGAAAGTTTGTGCTTATCATCTCATGAAACAAAGTATCTTGAAGGGCACCAGAATCATTTGAACGGCCTGGAAGCCCTGATTTCAGCCAATAGACTCTATATTTTGAGTCGCAGATCGCCAATGTGAGGATGGAGTGCCAGCCTTTATAGTTATAATAATCAGTGGCCTGTTCCAATGGGGCCCTGATAGGTATGTGGGTTCCGTCAATAGAACCAATTGCCATGGGAAAATTAAATTTTCTTTCATAATCATCAGCAATAGTTTTGAATTCATCTCTAGACGGTAATCGAATGTGTATTGGAAGAAGAATTGAATTGATCGCATCCACTACCTCGTGGAACGACCTCCAAACGGTGGTTTTGCCAATTCCAAACAAGCTAGAAATTACCCTCATCTCACAATTGGTGGCTAGAACATATATCCCTAAAATGACACGATTATAATCATGATAATAATACTTAATAAAAATATAGATACCGATCGCGGTCAATTTCTCAACAGACAACCCATCATTAAAAGTGGTCGCTTCTCGTTGAAGGAGAGGTCTTAACTTGTCAACAATGTAGTTGAATGTTGGTCGTCCCATTCGAAAATGTGATCGAAATACATCTTCATCCATTCTTGGAACGGATGTTTCAAACCACAACGAGGAATCGTTTCCCGGATTAATCCGGTACCGGGGTGATCTTCGTTCATTCTCCAAACATTCTCTCACGGACTCAAACAACTCTTGACGTCTTCTCGATCTTAATTCTAACAAGTTGAAAATATTATCCATAACAGTTTTGGTGTTCAACACAAAAAATAACAAATAAATTTAAAAAATAAAAAATAATAATACAATAACAAAGGAACTATTTTAACATAAAAAGTACTAAAAGTGCAAAATAGAGTGCACGTGTTCACGAAGCCTTATTGGAAATTCTTGAAGAATCTTCACGACGTTCTCCCCGGTTTCGAAGTTTTCCTGGAAACAATAGTCAACGTTGGTACAATATCATGGTACCACAAATGGACGATGAAGAGTTTAGAAAATATTTTCGTATGGGAAGAGGGACTTTTACCTATATTGTTGATAAAGTGAGACCATGTTTGGAACGAGAAATGACAAGATTTCAGGATTCATTATGTGTTGAAAAAATAGTTGCCATCGGTATATATCAATAGCAATAACAATCAATTAATTTTTGATGATTTTATTTCAGGGATCTATGTTTTATCAATCAATTGTGAAATGAAAACAATTGCCAGTCTCTTTGGTGTAGGTAAAACATCCGTGTGGAGATGTTTTCACGAATTTGTTGCCGCGGTTAATGACGTATTGCTTCCAATACATATCAAACTTCCAAGCAGTTCAGAATTGAAGCAAATATCTGATGACTATGAGTGGCGATATTGCTTTCCAATGGCTATCGGCTCCATAGATGGAAGCCATATCCCAATTCGGGCACCCGTTGAACAAGCTGCCGATTATTATAATTGTAAAGGATGGCATTCAATGCTCACACTGGCCATATGTGATGCGAAGTATAAAGTTTATTGGCTTAAATCGGGGCTTCCAGGCCGTTAAAATGATTCTGGTGCCCTTCAAGATACGTTGTTTCATGAGATGATAAACACGAACTTTCTTCCAAATGAGACAAAGTTAATAGAGGGTATAAACATTCCATACTACTTATTAGGCGATTCCGCTTTCCGTCTGAGTTCTATTTATTATAATTCCGTATATTTATTTTAACATAAATTAACAAAAAAATGTATAATTATTATCAATAGAAACATAACATTATCACATGTTGAATTAATCATTTTTTAACCAACTGAAGAATGAATAGATAAAACTATCATTTTGAAACTATATTATAGCATAATTTGGATCGGTACTATAAATTGTACTAGATGGAATTGATGTGAATGGGTGATTGAATTGATTGCTTGAACTTGGTGGATTTTCATATGGAATAACTGGACTAGCTGAAATTGCATGTGTATTAAATGAATTTGATGGTGTGAAAGGGTAAAATGTATTTAGTGAACTTTGATTATGATTATATGAATTTTGTACAATTGTATTTGGAACGAATGGATTTTGAGGTATTGGATTATTAAAAGATAAAACAGAATCTATTTTGGAATTCAATTTATGTAACGTTTCTAAAACACTTGTTTTGAAATTATCGTCTTCTGTTTGTTTTTCCTTGAAATCTTGCAATGCACTGACAATTTGTTGATTAAATTCATTTTCATTTTGAATTATTTCTTCAAATTTTTGAACCAGTTTAGTCTTTTTGTTAGTTCGACACTTTCTTTTTTGTGGGTTATTAGCCGGTGCCAAAGATTCGCTTGTCAAGTAATTATGTTCTGCGTTGAAGAAGTGGCTTTGATGCATGATTTCATGCACATCATTAAAGTGGGGCCATGTTGATGGCGAAGCCCCAGTTTTCATTGATGATTTACTTTCTTTACGGTAAGTTTGTTTTAACTGTGCAATTTTCTTTTTGACTTGATCGATTGAACGGTTTGTACCGTTTTCAAGCAATTTGCTTCTAATTTCAATGTAGATGTTGGCAGTGTTTGAGCAAGAGGTAAGTTGATTCTGGTGTTCCCGCCAAATAGCAATCAATCTGCTAGTATCATTATATGACCAATTAGGAGTACGTGTATCCATAATTAAACATATTGATTTAACCAAATTAATTTATTTACTAATTTCAGAAAATACAGTGCTCAAACGATGGTCAGCTATATCAATGTTTATTTTCTATTTCGAAAAACACGTTTAAACACAACTATATCGACATTAGTGGCTCTCATAAGAGCGAAATAGAGTTAGGATAGGACGGTGGTGGGAACGCACACCACCAATCCTAAGTTAGGCTTAGGACGCAAGTGGAAACAAAGCCTTAGCCAATCGGTTGCCTTAACTTATATGCTACTAAGATAATGAAAGTTATGAAATATTTCTTAAAATAAATATCATTGACAACCTTTTTAAATGATATGTCAATATTGGCATTAAAAAAATACTAATTATCTAACTGAATAAAATAAAGTCTTAGATGAAATCTATTACATCATTCTTATTCAAACAATTCTTTTTAATATAAAAAGTTTAGTGTTTGTTTGGTGTTTTGTGTTTAGTAACATCAATGGCACATTTAACTATTATTTTATTAGCAATTTTAGCTTTTGCTATTCAACAAAACTTACATTCAACCGAACATTTGAATGAAGATATTATTTCTCCATACATCTATCATGGTCGAAATGCATCATCGGGCGATGCTCCTTGGCAAGTTTCGTTCAGAACTCTAGTTTTGGGGCAACATTTGTGTGGAGGAACTATTCTTAATGAACGATGGATTGTTACCTCTGCTGCTTGTTTAACTTCTACTCAATATAGGTAAACAATGTTTAACCAAATTTTATTCAATTATTTATTAAATTATTCTATTATAAATAGAGTGTTTCTTGTTCTGTACAATACAACACACGTTAATGATTTTGAGAATGGTATATTAGCATTTATTTATAAAATAATTTTACATGAAAAATATAAAAGTACAAGTACCGACTATGATATTGCATTAGTAAAAACCGAACCAATGTCATTGAATTGGACTAATGCAAAAAGTATTAGTTTACCTAAGCAAGGCGTAGGATTGCAAGCAGAAAGAATATTGAACATTTCGGGTTGGGGTTATAATGGAAACTGTCCACCATTACAAGAAAATTTGAAAATAATTCAAATTCCTATAATTAGGCCAGATTTATGTCGACATAGATATTGGAATATAACATCGAGAATGTTTTGTGCCGGACACATTGATGGTGGCGCTGATTTTTGCCATGGTGATGAAGGTGGACCAGCATCAAATGGTCATACGTTGTATGGTATTCCATCATTTCATAGATATCCACACAAATGTGGTATAAAAGGTGAACCAGGATATTATACAAACGTTAGTCTTTTTGTTAATTGGATTTATGATACAATGCAAAAGAATATTAATGATTATTAAATAAAATATTTTCTGCAATTGATTTCAAACATATGCTATATTTATGCCGTTGAAAAACGGACAAACATAAATTTAAACGGTTTTATTTATAAAGTATAATGTTTGTTGCATCAATAATTACCGATCAATATTACCTGTTGCCATTACCAATAATGAAAATTTTTTTTAAATTACCGATAAAATGGGATCAATAGTTTGTATTTTTTATTTTATTTAATTTCATATTGAATATTATTATTATTATTAAATTAAACAAGAATGAAGTCGTTATAACTATTGTGCTAACTATTTAACAAAAATTATCTGTCACATAATTTTAGATTGAAAATTTCAGAACAAATGGTTTTGAATTTTGTAAAATTGTGAAATGAATTGGTAAATGTGTCTAAAGATGGTATGTAGCCGAATTTTGAAACGATGATATTGGAGGTGTCGGTGCAATTGGACATATCATTGGTGCATTGGTAAATTTATATTGAATATAAATTATGGAATCATTTCTTTCGGACAAAAAACAGGATATAAACTTTTCCATTGAGAACAGTATTTTCGAAACAAACCGATACGGTTGTGTTATTTACGGTTATTCATAACGGTATTTTTCTTGCGCACGTGCTAATGTCTTTATATATTGAGGACATAAACGATCGTTGGCGCGGTGGTTTATATCGCAATTTGATTGATTTCGATGTTGATTGAGCCAGGAACAATTTGAGCATTTCAATTCGTTTTGTGAACACTCATTACTCTCGTGATCACCAGAACATTTGGTACATTTGGTTTCGTTTACACAATTATTCGCCAAATGACCGAATCTTTGGCACTTGTAGCATTGTATTGCAATTGAGATTCTTTGTTTAACAAGGCGGCATACTTTCCATTCTAGATAAACCCGTTTTGATTCGATTAGATTTTTCCAGATTTTTGGCGTGGCTTCGATGATTACGTATTTTGAACCAACTTTGATAACAATTGGCAAATGATAACGTGTCCTTATGAAATGTGTAACAAGAGAAAAATAAAATTTTGGGACAAAACAACAAAAGACACGTGCTTTACGCTTTGGCTATGAATACTAACGGATTGACCGTTTACTGTTCGACTTTTGCTGTTTTCGTCGCAACGAGACACTAGCATATGGTAGGCATATTACACGATTATAAAATGTATAAAATGACTTTTAATCGCAAACCGAAACGGTGGGAACAAATATGGTTTGCCACCCCAAACCGGAACAGATTCTCTTGGAAGTCCATGTGACTTTCCTTTAGATGAACCTTTTTCCAACTTTACTTTAAACTGATGATTGGTCTTTAAATATGATGGTGACAATTTTCCATTTTTGTTGCATTGCCGGTAGTTTATTGGAGTTACTTCGGATCAGTCACTGGAAAAGTGATTTTATTCAAGGCAATGTGTCGACTTATACACAAGATACAGAGTGTGCTGTTCATATAACATGGGTCCTGTGTTTGTCTGTATTGCCTAGATGGCGTGAATGTGTTGGTGTTCGTGTATTGTAATGTATACACTTAAACATAGGACACAACAAATGTTAACCGTTTATATTATAAAAAATAAGAATAAAAATAAATAATAATAAAATTAAGATACTTACATTAGGGTTAGAATTAGAAGAATTAGATCGACCCATTATGATTATTAACACTTAAGTAATCGCGCCGGTGAACCGCGTTCACGGCTGTTCGTTTTTTTTGTCGCTATTTTATGGTCACTCAACTTAATAAACCCAAACTTTCCCTAACCTATAAATGACTATTTATTTATGTTTTTTTTTCTGCAATCGGTTTCAATTATAAGTTTGAATGTCGATTTATTTCAATACAGCACTGCATTGCACCTAGCTTTGATAGTGCTTGGTTGTAAACAATGTACGTTCAAGATCAATCGTTCTTGAGTTATTGATGTTCGAACACGCCCAGCTATTTCCTAGGAAATACATGTAATAAACAATTGCTTATGAACTAGTTCTTCCTAGTTGTTTCTAGTTAGTTCTAGTTAGTTTATTGAGAACTTTGAATAAGTTTATATATGGGAGGTAGGCATCTATAGCATCCATGGATTTTTCATAATTGGGATTGATGTCATTGCACTAAATCCTATCATTCCATATCATGGAGTCATAGACATACTTACTGGGATATGGGATAGCTGAAATAGCCAAAGGTCTCAGTCGATGAGTGACCAATTTGACTCATCACATACATTAGGATGTTTAAACGCGTGCTATGTAAAAACTTCAACGACTTTAATCATGAAATTGTGCAGATTTATAGATTTGAAGATTTCGAACTGATTGACATTATGATCGAGTTTGTAAGAATAATCGTTCTTGAGTTATCGATGTTGGAACACGCTCAGCTATTTCTTATGTGGAAATGTATACCATTCAATTTAAATTTTGTTTTTGGGTAGAATCCTTTTGATTTGTGAACTGAAATTTACAATAATAATTTGTTATGGATCAATAAACTATTCCTGAAAATTTCATTTTAATCCAAGCAAATTTAATTTTTTTAAGCAATAAGAGTGGTAATTCCGGGTGTTCCACAAATAACTTTGTTCATTTCAATTACTATAACTCAAATCTTAGAGCTCAGTTAATTGGCATATAACATTGTGGAACGCCGAATGGCTCAACTTTCCTATGATTTGGCTGGCCTAATTCTTCCACATGATCATTATGGGAGCCAACTGGATGGTCACAGTATTCGGCTTACAACGAATTGTCAATAGGCAGCAGTACGGTCTGTTGTTATGCTCTATTAATGGAGAATAAGAAATGAAAAATTTTGCGATGGGCCGGACAAACTTTAGCTGAGGTTTGGTCAAACACTACACTCTCAATAATTTTGTAACCTTATAAAGTTACATTTTGATTTTTTTATGTTATAAAGTGACATACCGAAAAACGTAACCTTATAAAGTGACATTTTTAAAAATGTAACTTTATAAAATAACATTTTCAAAAATGTACACTTATAAAGTTACATTTTTCAGCATGTCACTTTATAAGGTTACACGGTTGAAAATGTACAATTTTAAAGTTACATTTTTTAGCATGTCACTTTATAAGGTTACACGCTATGTACACTACAAAATGTACACTTATAAAGTTACACGGAAAAAAATGTACACTTATAAAATAACTTTTTTTAGCATGTCACTTTATAAAGTTACACGCTAAAAAATGTAATGTTATAAATTTACAAAAATTAAAATGTAATGTTATAAAGTAACATTTTCAAAGTTGTCATTTTATAAAGTTGCAAAAATTAAAATGTAAAGTTATAAAGTAACACGACAAAAAAAGTAACGTTACAAAACTACATTTTCAAAATGGTATATTTTTAAAATGTATATCCGAATGATATATGATATTACTTTGATTGAATTATTATCAGCCAAATGTTTTGCACATCATAAATTGAATGTCAAAAAAAAGTTTTTTGAATACATTGATGTAAGAACCAATTGGTTTTAATAGTACTAATTCTATTAACCACTATAAGCACGGAGAGCGGTCATTTGACCGTTTTTGATTTTTAAAACTAAATATCTTTACTTTTGATTGACATATGAAATATTCACTTGAAATTTGGGGACTTTTTCTAAGATTTCAATCTAAATAAATTAACAAAGTTTCATAGAATTCTGGTTTTTGGTTCTGGGTTTACAAACGGGTATACCGTTATTTACGAAAAACGGTCATTTGACCGCTCATTGAAATTAGCTTGTAATTCAGGTTTTATTGTTCAAAGTTTTATTTTAAAGGCTTAATATTCTAAAAAAATTCTAATTCATGAAGTTTAACAATGTTCAAATACATTTGATCATTTTATGTTTAGCTCTCAAGCAACAAACATGTCAAGAAACGATGATCATTATGATGAATTCGATGTTGACAGTGCTACTACAGAAATAGATAATGAATTTATTGATTCTTCATTAAATAGTTCATCAAATAGTGATTTTGAATCAGAAACAAATATTTTAGCAAAAAAATTGAAGATAGCAACAACTTCAACTTATGAAAATGACCTGATCGCTAAAGATGGAACTGTATGAGAAGAATTATTCAATGATGATCATTCGG
The DNA here is from genome assembly GCA_029204025.1 of Blomia tropicalis. Classification (NCBI taxonomy): domain Eukaryota; kingdom Metazoa; phylum Arthropoda; class Arachnida; order Sarcoptiformes; family Echimyopodidae; genus Blomia; species Blomia tropicalis. The sequence goes on along the minus strand of CM055091.1, from coordinate 621,296 downwards.
GACGTGCTCCGATTCATAACGTAATCAAAGAAAAAATTGATCCAACTGAATATGCAAATCGAAACATCATGAAAGGTGACATGACAAGTTCATTTTTTTATTGTTAAATTTGAAAATGAAAAAGCTTATTATCGATTATACCAACGAAGAATATGAGAGAATAAATAATGAAGACTTCAGTTTTTCATCTGAAAAGTTTGATGCAATGTTAGCTATTTAACTTGCTCGAGGAGCGTATCAAGTTAAAAATCTTAATATCAAGTTTTTGTGGAGTAAGAAATGAGCCGTGATAATTTTTTGGAAATATTAAAGTTTTTATGATTCGATTCAAAGAAAACTCGTCAATCTCGAATTGCCGACAAGTTTGCTTTAATATCCGAAATATGGTTCCTTCTGATGGAAAACAATCAAAACTGTTTCAAACCATACGAAACTATCACAATTGATGAACAATTATTCCCTACAAAAGCGCAATGTCGCTTTACTCAGTACATGCCAAATAAACCGGATAAATTTCTTCTTTTAACGTGAATCATTCTTTGTGCAAAGTTGATGTACATTGCCTTTTAATTGGGAATACCAAAAATATTGCCAAATTTATATAACTACCAATTTTGTGCAAAATGTGAACAAGCTAAACCACAAAACAATGTTTAACCACTAACAGCCACAACTGAATGAATGAATTAAAATTATCATACTTTCTCATACTGATGTGTCTGAACTTAAAATTTTCAACAAATTTACTTATCATATTTACAATAGACACCAATCATTGCACACTCATACATTTCAAACACTAAATGTATTGAAATTTAACGATTCATCGATGTTATCAGCTTATCATGACCAATAATCAATTTCAAACTTCTACTTTGTCAATGCTTTCTAAAATCACTCTCAATTTTTTCTGTATATGACCAAATGGTATATAAGGGCCTGTTTTCATTAGCACTTAAGTAGGCAAAGTTAAGTAAGGGCCTGTTTCTATTGAGACTTAAGTCGCCGTTAAGTTGAGTTTTTTGCGTTCCCATTGCAATCAGACTAAAAGTGTTAATAGCCGAATTGGTGGACTATTTCGATTTGAGTTGTTTGC
>CM055091.1:570100-620100 GCA_029204025.1 Blomia tropicalis | reverse complement strand
GACCGATGACAAACCTCACCGATTAGTTTGAGTCAGCATCGGTCACGCCTGCGTGTCTCGATTTTGTTTATGTATATAAGTGGGTGCCGGTGTGCATCTCGAGATCAATAAAGTTTACCATCATACTTTCTCTCGTCTACCTCCGGTTACAACGTGGCGCGATCATGGCCGAACCCGGAATACAAACACGCTCCCAGACTGCCAAAAACGCCGACTTTTTTGGAAAGAACTTAACCGAATTGTCCTCAACTAAGCCCAATATAACAGCACCATGCCACCACAAGATGCCGAAATTCGACAATACCACCAACGGCCTAAACGTTTGCCAATGGATGGCCTTGTACGATCAATTCACAGAAAAATCGACCGACACCGAAAAAATTAACGGCTTGATCATTTCATTCGTAGAAGAGCCATTAAAGTGGTTAGCTAATGAGCTCACCAGCGAACGGTTAAAGGGAAAGTCGTGGCCAGAGGTGAAAGAAGCAATCCACCAGCGATTCAAGAACAACGTGGTATCGGATCTAGCAAAAGCCCTTGAGATACGGCTGGATGGACGGGGCGATGTCAGTGAATACTACCATCGTAAGTTGTCTCTACTAGATTCAACTCAGCTAAGCGTGGAAGAGAAAATCGACTGCCTGAACATGGGTTTACCCGAAAGGGCTGGTTGGGAAATGAAAAAACTTCGATGTGTCACTAAGACACTCGAAGACTGGATTTCCGTCGCTTCATCAGTGTGGCGGACCACTTGCACTGCGACGCAAACATCAACAATGGCCAACCGCACTCGTTTCAGTCGTGGACCCATAACTAGCCGAATGAACAATAGACCACCAAATCCATGTCGCATTTGCATCAACAGAGGACGACCACGGGAATTCCATTGGCACAATGAATGTCCAAACCGAACCACTGTCCACCTCACTGAGTCACCTGAAGAAGCGGCTTTAAACTTCGAGAGCGACCGGTTTGGCGATTATTGAACATTTCAACTTCAATAAACGGGGCTCCCATTAATGCATTTGTCGATACCGGAGCTACTATCAGTGTTATTTCCTCTAAATTAGCAAATAAACTTCGTATTATTCCAATCCCTAATAGCTCTATTTTCATTCGACAACTCGACGGGAGAACTCGTTCAATCGGTCGCGCAGAAATATCACTCACCATCAAAAACATAACCCATCGCGTAACAGTTCATATTGTCGCAGCATTCGCATACCCATTACTCATCGGACTGGACGTCGGAGAGAAATTTCGCCTTAAAATCGATTTGTTCAATCGCACCATCACCACCAACTCACACGACAACTCACCGATAATATGCACGGCGAACGACGCCGACAACGACGCATTACAACAGTTGTTGGTGAAATGGAAGTCAGTGTTCGGTACGCATGATCACGACATTGGACGTATAACCATAGCCAGACACGCTATACACACCGTCACACACCGACCAATCTACTTACGGCCACACCGTCTCGCTATCGACAGTCGAGACAAACTGCAAGAACAAGTAAACAAGTTGTTACGAGACGGTCAGATCCGACACAGTACAAGTCAATACGCTTTCCCTATCATCGGTGTACCAAAAAAGGATGGCTCTTTACGATTAGTCATCGACTACCGGAAGTTAAACGCTGTAACTATACCAGATAAACTCCCGATGCCACGAGTCGATGACGTATTGGATCGTCTGCATGGGGCACGGTACTTTTCTACGTTGGACATCTCATGGGGATATTGGCACATCGCTATGGACCCAGACAGCATAGAGAAAACAGCGTTCGTTACCAATCAAGGTCATTATGAGTGGCTCGTCATGCCAATGGGACTGATGAATGCCAGCTCAACGTTTCAACGCACTATCCAACAAATACTCGGCGACTTACTGTACAACGGAGCAATCAACTATCTTGACGACATCATCGTGTACAGTAAAACCCAAGAGGAACACTTTGAATTACTGAACAGCATCATGGATAAACTAGTGAGAAACAATATCAAACTCAAACGTAAGAAATGTGAGTTTATGCGCTCCGAAGTAACGTATCTAGGGTACACCGTATCTCACAATCGCGTCCGCCCAGCTCAACAAAAAGTCGAAGCAATCCTTAAGTTCCCGACACCTAAGTCCGCGCACGACATTCGAAGACTAGTTGGGATGGGGCAATATTATCGTCGATTCATCCCCCACTACAGTCAGATGGTAAAACCACTCACCGACCTGACACGTAAAGATCAACCGTTCGTATGGGGAAGAGATCAACAACTGGCTTTCGAAAAGGTGATTCAAGCATTAAGTAATGAACCCGTATTGAACATTTACAATCCCGAGCAACCATGTATCCTACACACGGATGCGTCCAAAGTAGGAATAGGGGCAACACTTCTACAAAGAGACGGCGACGGGACGGAGCACCCTATAGCCTATTTTTCGAGACAATTGGACCAAGCGCAAAAGAATTACACTGCTTCAGAACTGGAATGTCTAGCAGTAGTCCAAGCGACCAAACATTTCGACGCTTACCTTGGTCTACCCTTTTCCATCATAACAGACCACAGGGCGCTCCAATGGCTATTATCATTCAAAGACCCGAAGAGCAGGCTGTACCGATGGGCGGTGCACCTGTCGACGTACAAATTCACCATCAAACATCGGGCCGGAGCACAAATGAACCACGTGGATGCACTATCCCGGGCCCCAATCATCAACTACTTAAGGGAGGAGGATCTTCGATCGGCCCAAGCTGGTGAAGATTTATCGTTCATCCGAGATCCCATAATCAAAAATGGGATAACGGGCATCCGATGGAACGGGGAATATCGGGTGTTCGTACCATCGAGGTGCCGCACGGAATTATGTCGGCGGGTGCACGACGAATACGGTCATCCGGGAAAACAAAAGACATTAAGGATGATCGCAAAGCACCACTGGTGGCCCCGAATGACGGCAGACATTCAAAAATACACCGAATCATGTCGCACATGCCAAATAACCAAGACCACTCACACCCCCACGCCGGGGAAATATGTATTACCAGAGGGATTTGCGGAACCATTAGAAACTGTCGCCTTAGACACGGTGGTCATGGGGTCTGCTGCCGATGGATCAAGCTATAAATACATACACGTGTTTGTAGACCACCACTCCAGATTCGTATGGGCATACCCAGCAAAATCCTGTTCAGCGGACACATATTGCAACCTGCTACAGAAGTTACACTCATCGGGAATACACATGCAGAGACTGTTAACCGATTGTCATCTTAGCTTCAGAAGCAGCAAGTTTCGGAAATGCTTGGATAACCTACAAATCAAGAGGTCACATTCCACACCGTACCACCCGCAATCGAATGGAGTAGTGGAGAGAGTCAACGGCACGTTAATTACTCGATTACGAGCAACCATCGTCGATAATCCACGGTCGAAGTGGACAACATTATTACAACAAGTGGTACGACAATACAACCAAACACCGCACGATGTCACCGGATACACCCCTGAGTTCTTACTGTTTGGAATTAACAATGCACCCACGTACGTGAATAATCACACATCATTAGAGGAAGCACGGGGAAAAGCCAACGAACGTACAAGAGCCATCCAATCCAAAAATAAAAGACGTCACGACGCGGTCCATCCGGACATAGAGTTCAAGTTAGGAGTAAAGGTACTTAGGATCGTTCCTCGTAACCACCCATCGCTGGACAAATTATCTCCCAGGTGGGAAGGTCCGTTCCGTATTCACAACAAAGTGGGCCCAGTCACTTACGACATCCAAGACGACAACGGATCTACCTACAGAGCACATGCATCCCAATTAAAATTGTTTATAGAGAGGCACGAGGCTCCATTAACGCCGGGGGCCTGTGACCGATGACAAACCTCACCGATTAGTTTGAGTCAGCATCGGTCACGCCTGCGTGTCTCGATTTTGTTTATGTATATAAGTGGGTGCCGGTGTGCATCTCGAGATCAATAAAGTTTACCATCATACTTTCTCTCGTCTACCTCCGGTTACATTTTACTACATACCTATAATAAAAACAGTGAAACAATTATTATCGGATAAACTAATATCTATGAAAAGCCTATAAAGCCTAAAGCCTACCCGATTTAAAAGTATTTAGATAGTATAAAACTATTCGTACTATTATATCAGTATCAATGGCAAGCGATCTATTAAAAAACATCAGTAAATTGACTCAAATATTGTCTGTGTAGTGCCATCTATCGATCTATATTGTTATAGATCTTTTATGTATGCTAAAACTTTGTCTTTATAGGAAATGAATTTTATCCTCAAATTGGATCAACAAATTCGATTTCTAATGCTTATCTTTTATGGGGGTTAACATTTTTATTTCAAGTCAATTATGGAAAGTAAAAGTCTAACAGATCAAGGCTTGAAAGTTCATACTAGATCGATGCTGAAACGTGACAATGTAATGGCAAAGGAAATTAATGATGTGAGAAAAGCTCTTGATGCGAAGAGAATCAATTGTAAATAACAAGTCAATAGTTAGCCATGAGTAATCAGCTACAACTATATCATCATAGTTACTTACATCCGATATCAACAATCATCCCTTGATTGATTTCATTATCTTAGAACCATCTGACACTGTGATTTTTTTTTCTTGGCACTGGTCTGATGTGCATTAGTCCATTCACTGAGAAAAATAATTTGCATTTTAAAATATATTTTAAAAAATTTTTACTTTTTCAAAATATATTTTAAAAAAACTGATGATTTTAAAATATATTTTGATTTGCAAATTTTTTCAAAATATATTTTAAACTTATTTTTCTCAGTGTTGGGTGGGATCGCTAACCCACGATACATCGAAGTCAAATAAATCATCACATGGAAATCAATTCAGATCGAATTCAGATTCGTCACTGCTGTTGCTTGAATTCTCGTCCTCCAATATTTGAGGTCGTCGTTTTCCGTCTGTCGATCGAAACGATTCATATTCATCCTCGGGTTCTGAGTCACTTAAGTTTCTGATGTTCAATGATCAAGTCTTTTCTTCTAATGCTAACGCGTTGCTTATCGTATTAAAATGTATTTTTCTGATCTTAAAAAACAGCATTGTCTTCAAAAACCTTTTATATCAATGACGTAGTTGAATGTTTTAATTAAAACGTGGCGAGCATATCTATATGGCAAAAGATGAATTACTTTTTTTCTAAATGGCAAGATACAAAAGAAGCTATAACAATTAGCATAAGCCTGAGCTAACCAAAATTAACAAAAGGTTGAAGAATGAAGAAAGAATAGAAATTAACTGTCCGAAATTAATTTCATCCTACAGAGAGAAAATGGACGGTGTGGATTTGATTGATCAGATGGTTAACCTTTATTCGTTTGACAGAAAAACGAATAAATGGTGGCGACGTTACTTTGAAAGGTTGATCAAAGTTTAACTACTTCAGATTACATAACCAATAAAATGTATATTTTAATTTTTTGAAAAAAAAACTAAAAAAGTTTTCCCGTTTCAAAAGGGTTAAAGACCCTACATAGAGATAGGAAACTTAATGATACACGCATAATAAGTTAAAATTGTTGTTATCCATCAAATGTTGAAATCGATGTTTATCAATTAAATTTAATTAATTTTTATTATCATTAATTGTGATATGCTATACATTGTCATATTTGATATTAATATAGATTGCTAAAACCATGTGCAATAATTTCTTTTTGGCATGATTGACATTTAAAGTACCAACTCAAGTAATATAACAATTTATAAGTGAACAATATATATCAAGGACAATAGTTAAACAAATTGATTTGGTTTAATTAAAAATATTATTAACCATGTTTAACCAACAAAGACTGGTAAAATACCGTAATTTTTCAAATAAGCAACGCACTTCAAATCAATTTTTGAGTTTTAAGGTTGGTTCGAATTTAAGGCTCTATCAATTCCAAAATTATTCTTGAAAACATTAAGAATTGTCTTAATTCGCTTGCAATAAAAATTGAAAACGTTTCAATATTGATAACTGACTAGGAAAACATTATTGGAGCAATTACAATTGCAAGAGAATTTGGAATTGAACAACATCAATGTTTAGCCCACGGCCTTGAACTTGCAATTAGAAATATCTTTTATAATAATATTACGCTTATTCTAAAAAAATATTCATAATGGAGATGAAATGAATGTTTCGGGGGGGGGGGGGCAAATTTGGTTTCGATGATCTTAGACTGAATGCTTTTGAAAAAGATGTTTTTTTCAATTGAAGAGCCAAACACTATTGTTAGACTTTTAAATCAAAATATGCATTAAACCGTGAACCCACGATAGATGGTCAAGGGGGAATCGGGTGAACAGTATCTTCGCTACATAAAATGTGTAAATCGAACGGCTGGAGCGACGGCCGAATCACCACGGTATTCAAGGCGATTCATACCGTTTGACTCAAAACTTCAAGTTATTATCAACGATATGGCGGCGCCACAGACGCAATTCTTTAAAACCATTGAGGTAGCTATTAAGGAAGCAAAAGCCCCATTGCGTGACGCGAAAATTACTGAATATTTCAATTTACAACGAATCCAAATGTCGTAAAACGTTGCCCAAACCGAAACCATCAACTAGCATTGCAGCGATGGCCACTAAAGAAGCAGACCGTACACCGAGATTCCGTATAAATAAATAAACAGAACAAAATCGACAACAAATAAAGTTTTTGTAATTGCTAATTGTTATTATTTATTTGTCTATTGCTAATTGTTATTATTTATCTGCCAATGTTTAATTTATTAACACAATGTTCGTTTTTTTGGCAGTTTTTTTAAAGATTTCAATGAATGACTAATGGGGACCAGATTGTCTATTTATCCTTTGCTTAACACTAATCGGTAATCAAATAAGCAATAATCAAATAAGTAAAAATATTCGGTTATCTATTTGGCTATGTACACTCACGTTTTATGCAAACTGCAATCCTTGTGTTTAAAGTTGTATTGTATGTAACTTAGACAATAACTCTAAGTAAGTAATTGTGAGTAAAATTACAAAATTGTTGAGAGTGTAATTGGAAGATTAAAGAGCAATTAGATTACCTTAGAATTTAATCAATTAAATCAATTAATGCGTATAAAAACTGTAAAAATTATAGTTGAAAACAGGATGTAGATTAAATCACCAATTTGAGTAGAGATAACAGTTTTATTGGGATGACTATTAATATAAAATTGATAAACAATGTATAAATCTTCAATTAATATTAAATTTTTAATTTTAATAGTTACTTATATCATTCAATATTTTTGTTACGTTATAAGCTAACATTTTAAATAATTCAAAACTTAATTAAACTGGTTTCATATTACATTAAACAAATACATCAAGTAAGTTTTGATTATTTTAGTCAAAACTATTTCAAGTATTGTTTGAATAAATATTTAAGATAATTAAGTTTAAATTAGTTTCAGTTTTAAACTGGCACAGATGGAATAGAAAAAAATATTGAAAAACATTTGAACAAACAAGATTTTTCATTCACTCAGAAACGAACCATAAAACGAGCAAGTATCATTTTCCTTATATTTTAACCATAAATAAATGCGATTAATTAAAAATTAAAAACTTAGTTTTGCTCAAGATAAACTTAAATTAATAATATAATAATGGAATATAAATTTACATTATAAATTTCATTAAATCAAAAATGAATAATAACAATAGTTCAGAAATCCAAGCTCTCGCTTCAAAAAATATAAAATTCGATTCTCATTTAAAAATTGTTTATTCACCAAAACTTGATAATGTAGAAGATGAAAGAAGTTTTATAGATTATTTAAAAAACGCTATAAATAAAAGAGAAGAGAAAGACCCTTTGGAAATAAAACCAAAATATCCTAGTCTTTTCAATTTTTATCAGTTTTCTTCAAAATCTTATAAGACTCTTGACATAAATAAGTCATTCAATTATGATAATATACCAAATGAATGGCAACTACTAAATGCTGCTACAAATTCACAGAATGGTTATTATGGTTGTGCTTTTTGGAATCCCAAAAATGAGCAAGTTGCGATTGCACATAGAGGAACTAAATTTGCATTTAAACCAATTCTTACTGATATTCTAGGCGTAATTAATCACGTCTTTGTGTCTCAAATAAAATCAGCCGCTACATACTGTTATCTAATTCAAAATATATTCAACCAAATTGATGAAAGTTGTGAAACATATTTTCAATTGTTTATTACTGGACATTCTCTTGGTGGATGGCTAGCACAAATATGTACGTTCAGTTTAAAATATCTTGAGCCAAACGATGATAAAACATTGTTCGCTTCAAATAAAATAGGTTATCACGCACATACAGTAGTCTTCGATAGTCCTGGTTGTAAAAAAATGTTAACAAAAGTTGTTAATTATTTTAAAAAAAGAAATGACAATTCAAAAACATTTTCTATTGACATTTTGGACATTAATATTTATTTAAGTGCACCAAATAGAATAAATACTTTAGATAAACACGTTGGAAAAGTTTATCGAATTTTCAACTCATTAAACTCTCAAAATATAACTTGGCTTACAAGCCCAATATATTTTTTTAAATATAATTTCATAACTCATAAACTGAAATCAATTTGTAAAGCAATTGACTCTGAAACAGGGACATTTAAAAGGGATAAAGAAGGACACCTTCAAATAGCTGAAGTACTTGATTGGCCAACTTATAAATTTTTTATACGTTGTAATGAATATAATACCTATTTTAAATATGCTACTTATAAAAATGATTTTAATCTAAATTGTTCAAATGAAAATAATAATATAAGATACCACACAATAAAATTCAATGAAAAAGAATGTAGTATTAATGTTTTTATTGAGTTAGAGAAAATTTTCCTAGAAAAATATAAACAAGCTAAAACTTCGTTATCAAAAGAATTATTTGAAAATTTGGTAAAAGACGAAAATTTAGACATAATAGATAAGTTAAGTATAAACGATACAAAAATGATTATTGATGAAAACGATGCACGAACAATTAAAGACATGTACGAAAACTTTATTCCTTATGTTAAAAGATTGGTAAAATTTTCTCCTGATTGGGCTAAAAAAATCATTGAGTGGAATTCAAACAGTAAAACTGATATGGACTATCAAAATTTATCTAAAAATTATCTTGAAAAGTTGAAAAACCATAATTGGATAAAATTTCAAAAAAATGATGAGTTAAACAAAACAATATTCCGTTTTCTAGATGATAAAGTTACGCAAGTTTTAACGATTGAAGTACCTGAAGAAACATATTTATGTTTAATTAGAATTTATCAAATAATTCAAAAACAAGAATCATTAACAAACAAAAACAATTACATTATAACCGATTTGGATGGGTTATTTAATAGATTAGAAAATTTAGATACTTTAGAAAATTTTCTAGGATCAAAAAAAGAAAATTTGTATTTATTATTAGTTGAATGTAATTCAATGGATTTCGGAGATAAGTTCAATATTTTGCTTGATTATTTGAACACAAATCCAAAGTTGAAAATTATTTTTAGTAATAAAATCAAAAATAATCAATTTTTAAAAAAAAAATTACAAGAACTTAAAATGTCTCAAATAAGTGAAATCAATCAAAATATCAAGTGGAGTGATCTAATCAAACATGATGAAATGCTTCAAATAAAAATTATAATTTCAGGATATGAAGTTAGTTTAAAAGATGTAATTAATAAAATTGATGAAACAAAAATCGATAAAATGCTTGATTTTAGTACATTTATTCGATTTTATAAAGGAGAAAAAGTTGTAATTGGAAAAAGAACGTTAGATCTTTTTGATTTAGAAGGAGCTTATGTCAATATATTTGAATACGTAAACAATGAAAGCTTTAAAACAAATTTAAATAACAATTCATCACAAACTATTTATATTGTAAGTGGTATTTACAATGAAAATAAAGATAATGCAAAAAAAGATTTTAATAAAAGTTTAAATCTTGATATAGAACAAATTAATAAACAAATAGAAATTTTAAACTTTTCTAATTTTACAAAATGGAATGAAAAGACAATTAAATTAGTAGATAACAAATTTAAAGAAGAACATTTTAAAAATTTTTGTGAAATTTATTCAACTAAAAAGGTATATTGGCTTAAATGGGAAGATTCCAAATATATATTACAAAAACTTTATAATCCAGATTTTTATATTAACCGAGAGTTTTATAAGAATATAGTTAAAATTGATAAAAAAATGTTTGAATTACAAGATAAGTTTGTATTTACTGGAATTGATCATTTAAACGAAGTTAAAGATTTATACAAAAATAGTATAAATAATTCCGATACTATAAGGGAAAAATCTCAAGCTATTTCAAACATAAATAATAAAGTAATTGTAGCTCAAAATGTACAATCCAAATTTAAAGAACTGACTGGCAATGTTCACTTGTTAGAGATAGAGACCAATGACGATAAAAGTCAACAAATAATTTGGCGTGATACCAAAGGATCAATATACAATATCCGTAAATATTTCAAACAAGACAAGCAGGTTGAATATGATAAACAAAAACAAAATAGTTTACTTAGTTTTATCAAAGATAAAAAAGCAGTTATTATTGCTGATCATGCAGGAATGGGGAAAACTACTACAATAATTAAATTGATTCATTCGACGCTAAATGATAATTCAGTACTTGCGAGATCACATTGGGTTATTAATATTAAATTATTGGATCATTTCCAAACAATAAATAAATTTATTTTTAACAAAATTGACATAAGCTTTATAGTAAAATTGTTTTCACAAATTGATTCAAGTTTAAATGATAGCTTTTCACAATATTTACTTGAACTATCTTTGTGTAAAAATAATGGGCATCCGTATAAACCATTATTAATAATATTTGATGGTTTCAATGAAATAATAGATGAAAAATTACGAGAAAATATTATTAAAATGTTAAAATTTATAAAAGATGAGACTAAAGCAAAGTTTTGGATTATTACTCGTGATCAACATCGTGAAATTTTAGAAAATTCATTGTCTACACTTTCCGTTAGATTCAAGCAAATGAATGATGATGCAATAAAAAAATTTATTACCAATTACATGCAAAATCGTCTTTTATTAATATTAAGCACTGAAGAATATAATGAAAAGTTTCATGATGAATCGAAAATAGATTCTTATATTGAAAGCTTGTTAGTTTATATGGGATCTATATTCGAAAACCGCGACGTGTCCAGTTTTATTGGAAATCCATTGCAACTTTATCTGTTACTGGGAATAATAGATATTAAATCGGATAAAGTTCCAGATTGTAAAATAAAAAAAATATTTGACATTTACAATCAATTTATTGATAACTTATATAACATTTATTTAAAAAAAAAACACAATAATGAAGATGTTATGCTTAAAAATGTCTTTCAAGAAAGTTTAAATATTTATTTAGAAAAATTAACAAAATTAAAATTTTTTAAAATAAAACCAAAAAAAAAATTTAAAAATATGATAGATGTAGCTCTATTAGTTGGAATAGTCAAGCTAGAAAATAATGAAGTAACATTTTTACATCCAACATTTGGAGAATATTTTGCAGCAAAAATATGTGTGAATTGGATTAAAAGAATAAAGGATACTAATACAATAAACAATGATAATATTGAGAGAATATTTCAAATATTAATGAATGACACCTACAGTGTGGTAAGAAAATTTTTTAATGAATATTTAGATAAAAAAATGTCCAATATTATATATGAAAAATTTAGTGAACATATAATTGATCAACAAAAAAATATTGTTAATCGTAAAATTAAAAATGAAAATAACTCTACTGTATTGCATATTGCTGTTAAAGAAAATAATTTGAATATTGTCAATTTTTTTCTTGCTTGTTTTCAACTAAAATCAAAATTGGAATGTGTAAACGAATTCGTAATGACTAAAGAAAATATTTACAATAGAAACGTGCTACACTTGGCATGTTTCAATGGTAATTTTGATATTATATGTCAATTATTAAACTATTTTGAGGGAAATAAATCAATGAAAATGTTCATTACTGGTAAAACAAAGAATGGTTCTACTTCATTGCATCAATCAATAAAAAGTGGTAATGTTGAAGTGATGAACCTATTGTTAGAAAGTTTAAATGATAAAGAGTCTCAAAAAGAATTTATAAAATGTAGCAATAATTATGGTTATAATTCCTTACATGAGGCAGCATATAATGGAAATATTGATATAATAGAAAAATTATTTGAATATTTTAGTGATAATAAAGAAGCTCAACAAGAATTCATAAAAGTAAAAGACAATCTTGGTTACACACCTTTTCATTTTGCTGTTCAGAATGGACATGATAAGGTTGTGGAAATATTGTTAAATTGTTTTGATAGTAAAGAAGCTAAAATAAAGTTGATCAATGATAAAGATAAAATTGGTTACACCCCACTTAAGATTGCAGCAAAAAAAGGTCATACTCATGTAATAGATCGGTTACTTAAATATTTTGATAATAAAATAGAGAATATCGAAAATACTGAGGAAGATAAAAGTACAGATAGATACAATGTACTTCAATTAGCATGTCAAATGGGTCACGTTAAAGTTATTGAAAAATTGTTGGATAAATTTACTGATGAAATGAATCGATTGGATTTTATAAAATATAAGTCTAAGCAAAAAATTACTTGTCTACATTTAGCAGTTCAAGATGGTCATTTAGAAGCAATAGAAAAATTGTTAGAATATTTTGATGAAAAAACTCGAATAGAGTTCATAGAAGATACTGTATCGATAGGGTATAACTCGTTACATATAGCAGCATTTAATGGCCATGAACAGGTTGTAGAAAAATTGTTGAAATATTTTGTTGATGACAATAGTCGATTCAAATTTATAAAAAATAATAAAAATGAAAAAGAATACAATGCATTGCATTTAGCTTCTGAAAAAGGTCATGCTAATATAATAGATAAATTGTTATCATGTTTCAATAACGAGCAAGCTAAACAAGAGTTTATAAAAGATAAAAGCAAAAATGGCAGCAATGCTTTGCATTTTGCTGCTATGTATGGAAATGTTTTGGTTGTGAATAAACTGTTAGAATATTTCGATGATAAGAAAGCTAAACAAGAGTTTATTAAACTTAAAGATGTCTATGGACACAATGCTTTGCACAAAGCAGCTGATAAAGGATATGTTACAATAATTGAAACGCTGCTAAAATATTTTGATGATGGGGTCGCTAAACGAGAGTTCATTAAAGAAAAAAGTAATAGAAAATTTAATTCATTCAATTTAGCAGTGACAAATGGTCATGTGAATGTAGTTGAAAATTTGTTAGAATATTTTGACAAAAATGCTCAACAAGATTTAATATTAGAAAAAAACGATCATGGACACAATGCTTTAGATAAAGCAATTGAATTTAAACATAATTCATTGATTAAAAAATTAATTATGTATTTTGAAAATAATCCAGATAAAATAAGGAATTATGAACATCTTTTGCAAAATGATAACAGAACCAAAACCATTTAAAATTTATTAATTACCAGAAATCAGACAGTGGTTAAAAAATAGACAAAATAAAACCAATTATGAATGTTTATCATTCAAACTCAAAAACCGAATAATTTTTTAAATCATGAGATATTAATAATTTGTACAAACAAAAAACCAAAATAACAATTAAAGTAATTCTTGAAATATATATTAAATAAAATTATTATTTTATTCAATTAAAATCGCAATTTATTATGGTAAATAAAGGTGAATGATTTTGCTTTTCACATGAAACATGTTACCACATCAAAAAACGTAAGTTTCGATACAATTAAATTTAAATTTATTAAATTTTATTTTTATATTATTTTAGCATTTGTCACATTAATTACATGGTTCAAGTTTAAAAAAAAATAAACGAATTTAGTGTTATTGGTTCACAATTGTAAGTTTTCATAATACTGTGTTAATAAAATTGATAATGTTTACTCTAAATAGGTAAATAAATTGTTTAAAAAGTTTACGAATAAATTTCAAATTCAAGATACCAAAATCAATACTGCAAAACTTTATTATATATTAATTTGAAATTTATCATAAAAAGTCAAACGTTATTTTTTTACCAAATAATTTCAAAAAAAAAGATTAGTCGGAAAGTTTTTTCACACATCCTTAAGAACGGACAAGAAGAAAGTTCTTGCTCCATAACATAATCCACACAAGACACAGTTACCTATATATGGTAAATAAAACGACCCCGACTAGTTCTTCAAATTTTGATGAACCAAACATTTGAGATTTATGTTTTAAGATAACACTGACCATCATGAACTTTATTTCAAATTGTATTGTTTAATAAAGAGTCTATTCTCGTTGCGTATTGGACACGTTGGTCAATTGTCCGCTGATAACATCAAGGAGGCAAACGAACATGTAAAAGCAATTTTCATTAACAACACTTTTATATTCGGCTCCAACCCTTTGGCGGTTACCATTGAACTGCATCAAAGGTTATTCATCGAAGGACTTCATGGATTGTACTGATATTGAAGAACGCTTCAAAGTACGATACACAAAATTAGCCTTTAATGAATTTCTCATTAATATCAAGTACAGTCGATATAATATTATTTTATTGTATGTAAAAAGTGTTGTGTGTATGTATCCATAAATTTTAAATATTGTGAATCTTTTAATATTGTTTTAGCTTTTAGCTTATTTAAATTGATTTTTTATTTATATGTTAATTTTAAAAAATGTTTTTGTTTCTTAAGGTCAACTTTAAGGTATGTTAAATCTTACCAAAACAACGTTGAAGAAGTGGGTGGATGAATGCAATGTTGATTCACAACTCAAACAATGTTTTAAGGTTTGTAAAGACCATTTGTGTCGGATTAAAGTACATTGGTTCCGAAGTGTACCTAACAAGTTAATGTGGGGTGTTTCACTACAAGTTATCTGTCGTTGAACACGCTATAATTGGTAGTGTGATGATAAAGTCTACAATTGGTCGTCGTCCAATTTAGATGTTTGATGATTCCAAGGTTAGCTAACGATCAGAAAGTCCATGATCAGATCATGATGGTGTGAACATAAGATAACAAATAATAAATGATTATTAATTTTATTTTGATTAAGCAAGTTTATATACCAATATGTCCTTTGAACGGGTACTAAATGTACGTTTTGGATCAATGTCATTGGTCATGTTAATTCCTGTAAACTTTGGGTTCATTTCCATTGATCCTTGGATGTGTTTTTGGCTACATTTACCGTAGCCTGTTGGTCGTCAACCATCTATCTGTTGGTTGTCATCCGTTTGCTGATCATATCTCCGTCGGCCATCTGCATCAGTCGCCTCACCAATTGGTATGTTTAAGACAAACCAATCGGTCTGGTTGATATGTCCTGTTGTTTTTAATTTATTTAGAAAAAATTATTAAGCCTTATTTAAAAATTCATGTTTTTTATTATTTATTAAATTCTTTGGGTGAAATACTAAGTGGTTGAAATGCAAGATTCTTTAAACGGTTCTTTTCATTATTTATGTTTCACCCTCATCTCAACAGAAAATTAAGATTTCGTTCCTGAGTGTATTTCTCATTTTTATTATACAATTTTTATTATATTAGTCAACATTTAGTTCATTGATGACCATTGAGTTGAAGAGAAGTTGTCTGGTTGTGTTAGAAAAGCAATTTAGTTTGTGTTAATAAGGTTATAAAAGCGAACCTACAATATGCTGTTGAGAAGGTTGTTTTTGATAAGTTTTTTGTTTTTTGCATGCACTCTGATTCTAAGGAATTGTACTTTGTGTTGAGATTTGGACGGCAAGTTGTTGATTGCCATATTGCAATAAGATTAGATTGTTATTGAGTTCAGTCACGTATTTATAAAGAAATTCAGTTCCAAACAATATTTTGCGCTTATCGCTTTGCAACAAAGCAATTGCTCGGTTGAACTTTTCATTTTTTGATTACACTCTAATTCTTAGGAATTGCACATTGAGCTGAGGTTTTAATAGCAAATTGTTGATTGCCATATTGCAATAAGATTAGATTGTTGTAGACTTCAGTCACGTATTCACAAAGAAATTCAGTTTCAGACAATATTTTCGTCTCCTTTATCGTCCTGTAATTGAACGATTGCTTGGCTATGTTTTTTATTGATAGAAATTGTGTCGATAAAATTTCGTTTATAAAGTTACGATTTATGCAGCCCATGTAAACAAAATTTTGCATTATTGTTGTTCATTCATTAACCAACTTTATTTTTAATAAAATAAGCTGAGTTGAAAATCAATAAATTGAAATTTTTGTTTGTTTTAAACTTTTAATGAAAATCTATTATTTTTTTACAAAAGTTGCAATTATTATCGTTACGAGAGTTGATGATGGATGAATTTGAACACATTACAAACGAAGGCGATGTCGAAAGTACCCTTTCAATTATCAGTCAAGAGGTTACACGGATAAAATATGAAAAATCGAGCAGTGAAACGGAGGAAAAAAACACAAAAGAAATGAAAAAAAAACTTCATGGATTTATGATCTCAAAGATAACATAATAAATAATAACAGTTATTATTTTATTGTTTATTATTATTTTTACTTTTTATTTATTCAAAAGAATTTTATAAAAAATGACTGGTCGGACCATTTCTTCTAACCCTGATTGTTTGGTTTTTTTGTTTGGTTTTTGAACAGATGCTCAAGAATTTGGTAACACCAGGCTAAACGCTACACCTGAATAAGGTAAACAATCAGTAGTCGTGATAATGCGTGTTATTTGGTCATTACCTTATTAATTTAAGGTTACTAGTTTAGTCACAAACGGTCTGTTGCTCTGTATATGGTGTGAGTTTTAATGAGAGTTTAACTCTTTATTTATTGGCCTGCGCAAACACTACGTGTTCGCCTCAGCCCGATGGTGAAACCTTCGGTTATTTGCTTCGCAAATACCACAAGTTGAAAAATAACTAAAGACATTATTGTTAAACCAACATAAAATAAGAAAGACAACCATCATAAAACAACGACTTTAGCCAGAAAAGAAGAAACTTGAAACAGAACACTCAATCCAAACCGATACGTTCCAATACCAGTGCGTGGTGGTATAAGATATGGTATACTGATATACGAATGGGAGAGAGAAAGCGTGTGTTTATTTTCTACAAACAATATAAACAACTTTGATTACAGACAATACAATATAATGGAATTATTATTTTACAAGTTTGGTGTCGATCAATACTTCTCTCACAATAAATCAAACCTAGCATACAGATGAATTAAAAACATTTCATTAATTTGTAGAAAACATTACAATAATTGACAAAGGACGATCGATGAAATGATGATTTGTTTACGCTTGATTCGCAGTCTTTATACTTTGCAGTGACCATGCCACACACAAAGCGCGTTACCTAATTAAACTTTTGACTGACTAAAATTGACTGGACAAACAGTTGAACTTTGTTCAGCAACACATAATTTAAAAATTATTAGTGAGCGGAGCTATACAATTCGATTATATCGAATTGTAGTTTGTTATAATACTAATCATGTTATTAATTAAACCATTCATACTCTAACTGGTGACAGCGGTAGGATTGTTATTGAAACTGATCATTATTAAAATGGTTAATGGCAAAAAGAGATTGTCCTGACAAGTTGGTTCGCATGGCAGCTCAATTACAAGAATTTAGAATTAAAGGAATTGAATACATTGAAAGAGAATCTAATATTCTGGCAGATACTTTGAGTCGTATTGGAATTGCAGTAATTAATAATGATCCACGACATGTAGATGCACAAATTTGTAGTTTAGTAGATCGATTTCCAAATAAGTATGTTCAGCAAGTTCTAATCAATTGACACCGTTTTGAAATCAACACCACAGTCAATTCCAACAATCGCGGACGTTCCGAAAGACGATAAAAAAGTCGAAAAGATGAGGAACCGGAAGAAACAGATGAATCGAAAGAGTCCAGCGGAAGTGAGTCCAGTAGCGAAGAAGAGAAGAGTAAACCAGCAAAGTCGGTCAAGCTCCTACAATTCAATAAAAACGATCCGGAAGTATAGTTGAAGCTGCATTTTTCGTTGGACAAGTGCGTAAAGAAAAGGGCCGGTACATGCATGTTGTTGTTGAACGATGACGAACTGTAAGTGATAAGACAAGAGATGATAAGTTCAAATCATGAGTGCACTTGGTGACGTTATTTGTGAACAAAATGTCCATGATCGCCACATAAAAGGAGAGCCAAAACGCAAAGACCACATGTCCATCATCGTCAATTGGTCGTTTGTCATTTGCCTTCACCCATCGTCACTTATATTGCCAGCATTCGTTTGTGTATTTAAAACCTTATGTTTTTATTGATTATATTGTAAGAGTACCTCTTGATTTATGTTCTCATTTTCACCAAACATACTTTTTATTCACTTACAGATTTGTTATTATCATGAACCACTCACATTTGTAATTTGTTGTTTGGAATTAGGCCAGGGGCCAAACTTGTATGTTATTTTTATATGATTGACTATTTTTTACATGTATGCTAATCATTGATATTGTAGGAAATAAATGCAATTCAGCCTATCCACGATTTGGATTTGTTGAAGCGTTCTGTTTCAAGTTCATCATTGCTCATGGTGGTTTGTTGATCTTATTTCATGGTAGTTTTCGCGATCTAATGGTGGTTCAGCAACACATGTACTAGCCAATCTCTCGCCGGATGCGATGATATCGGTGAGACATTTGGTTGGGAAGCAGTACGCGGGGGGGACTTGTGTTTTGTGTTGGTTGTGTTATGGAGCAAGATATCTCTTCTTGTCCGTTCTTATGTGGGTGTAAAAATTTAGCGCCAGCAACCGATAGAGGTGAAAGAGGGAAGAGGAAAAATGTATTGGTCGGGTCTGTGTCTTGTGTGGATAGTGTTTATGGAACAAGATATTTCTTCTTGCCGTTCTTGTGTTTATGTATGAGAATGATTTACCTGCGACCACATTTAAGGAGGGGAAGAGGAAGATTGTATATAGTGATAAATTAAAAAAAAGAAATGTATGGTTTCGGATATCAAGATGAGGCGGCGATTCTGGACCCGTTAACTTCCACGAATTTCGTTTAATTCTCGCTCTCAGCTGGTGAGCCTGGCATGGACGCCCTTAATTGTTCAATTAAGTATGGCCTTTAGCCAAATAAATTCAAGTTAGGTTGAACCTTTTTTTTTGAAATGACTCAAGAATAAACAAATTCAATTTTCATATTTTAGATTTTTTTAATATAATAAAGCAGCAAAACAAGTTTTATTATTAGGTGGGTTTTCGATTAGTTAGTTTTCCATTACCTTATTCATGAAGTTTAGTTTAAAGTGAACGCAAATTATTTATAAATGCAACCTAAATTGACTGATGTTAAGAAATACGCTTTTTAAATTCTTGTTTAAGACATAGATTGGAGTTTAACATTTAATAATGACTATTTTTTGGAAATATGCAACGCAAAATGTTTATCTTTATCTTTAACTTTATCAAATTTAATCAATTTATATTCAGTCAATAATCATAAACCCTTTCGAGACGGCAAAACTTTTTCAGTTGTTCCAAAAAATTAAAATATACATTTTATTTGTTATGCAATTTTACGTAGTTTAGAACAAAAAAGAATTGAAAATATTCTTACTGGTAGCTATTCTGGACAAAATAAGTTTTGTCATCAAGCAAAGCAGAGAAGCTAAATAACCTATTGATTTAAACGGCAGTTTGAGCTTTCCTGTATAACCGACTTGATTTTAAATAGGCAAAAATCAATGACTCACAAATCAATGGGTTTTTTTAGTATGGCAGACTATGGAATCACCTCCGTCTCAAAAGGGTTAAACTGTTGTGGTTATGTAACGATTCATCAGTTTCAGCATTTTCCTTCAAAGCGGAATTTCCTTCTTTATTCTTATCATTGACCAATTTAATTCCAGTCTCTTTATTATCATTAAAGAGTGGGTTTAAAATCTTAACAATTTCAACATAATCTTTTTTTTTTGCTATGTGCAAAGCGGAATTTCCTTCTTTGTTTTTATCATTAACCAGTTTATTCCAACCCTCTTCATTACCATCAAATAATGTGATTAAAAACTTAACAATTTCAACAAAATCATTTTCTGCTGCTATGTGCAAAATTGAATTTCCATACACATTCTTATCATGAACGAACTCAATCAAATCATTTTTATCATTAAATAGTGTGGTCAAAATTCTAACAATTCCAACAAAACCATTTTCTACTGCTATATGCAAAGAAGAATATCCTAACTTATCTTTGCTTTTTATCACCTTTATTAAAAAATTCTTTAAATATTTAATCTTATTAAAAAAATTAATTAATTTTTTTACAATTTCAATTTGGCCATTTTTAATTGCTTTGTGAAAAAATGAATTTTCATTTTCAAGTACTTTTATTGTTTTTTTTATCAAAACATCTTTTTTATTGTCAAACAATTTAAATAATTTTTTCACTAATTCAATATTATCATTCTCTAGTGCTTTGTACAAAACTGATTTTCCAAACCAATTTTCATCACTAACCAATTCAATCAAAGCATTTTCATCCTCATCAAACCATATAATTAGTTTTTCAACAATTTCAACATTATCATTCTCTATTGCTATGTGCAAAACTGAATTACCTAGCCAACCTTTATCTTTTATACATTCAATCAAAGATTTTTTATCGTTTCCAAACACTGCAATTATTCTTTCAACAATCTCAACATTTTTATTCTTGACTGCCGAATGTAAACTTGAATTTTCCGAACTATCTTTATTTTTAATTAACTTAATTAAAACATCTTTTTTGTTATCGAATAATGAAATGAGTTTATCAAAAATCTCAAAACTATTTTTTTCTATTGCCATATGCAAAGATGATTCTTCTTGTTCACCTTTATCATTAATCACCTCAATTAAATCATCACTATCAGCATCATCAAACAGTGCCATTAATCTTTTAACAATTTCAACATTACAATTCTTCACTGCAATGTGCAAAGTTGAATATCCATTTGAATCTTTATCATTAATCACCTTAATTAAAGTTTTTTTATCTTCATAAAACGGTATAAGTAATTTTTCAACAATTTCAACATTATTGTCTTTTGCTGCTACATGCAAAACTGAATCTCCATTTTCATCTTTATAACTAAGTATTTCAAACAAATCATCTTTATCAAAACGTGCAATTAAATTTTCAACAATATCAACATTATTATTCTTCACTGCTAAATGCAAAACTGAATTTCCATTTTCATCATTATCATTAACTACTTTAATCAAAGAACCATTATCAAACAGTGTCATTAATCTATTTAAAATCTCAACATATCCGTTTCTTACTGTTATATGCAAAGCAGTTTCTTTTAAATTGTTTTTCTTATTACAAACAAGTTGTTTAACTAATACACTTTTAACCATTTTCAAACTGTTTAATACAAAATCAACGATATTCAAATTTCCTTCTTCAGCTGCTATATCTATTATAGTGTTCCCAATTTCATTCATTATAAGATTTGAATGTTTTTTGTTCAATTCGTTATTTATCATTGTTCCAAATGATTTATAAATTAAATCTGATAATCTATAATTGAATTTAAATTTATTTAATTTAACATTTAAAAAAAAACGAACAACTTTATAACTATCATCCCTAAAAATATTCAATATAAGTTCAATTGTTTTATTTAAATTAATAAAAAACGAAAATTGTGATAGCCAATATATACATTTTTCTGATAAATAATATTCTTCAAATGTTTGATGAATAAATTTCAAACCATTCTTTTTAAATTTGATAATTCCAAATGATGAAAGTAAATCAACTGTTTCATTTGAAATTCTATGGTCATATTCAAATGAAAAAACTGAATTTCCAGCTAAACTTGCACATAAACTATTTAAATATTTTTTAATCTCTACTTTTATTATATTAGGCAATTTGCCATTTTTTTTAAACAAAATTTCATATTTGTTGTTTATAAAATCTTCATAAACACTGACAATATCCTTTTCCACATAATTAAAATTAAATGGTTTGTCAGTATTATTAATCCATTGTTTGAATTCATTGCTAAATACTTTTGTATCTAATAGTAAATATAGTTGCAATGGAGTTTTAATAAGTTCCGTTATTTCTCTTTTAAATAAAGAATTCGTTTTTTCAAAAACCTTGTCACAAAATATATCAACTAATAATTTTTTTTTATTTTTTTTATCCGTTTCAAAAAATTCACTGTAAGTTTTGTTTTTCAAGATTAAACTCAAGCGATGTTTTAAAAATTTGTGAATAAACAATTTTATTGATTGAATATCCATCGGATGAAATTTAATCGCAAATGTCGATAATGTATTCTCTAAAACTTCACAATAATGTGAACGGGTTGTAATCCAAATCTTGGTTTTTGTATTGTTTATCAAATACTCTAAAAAATCCACAATTTTAGTTTTATCTTCAAAATCATATAATTCGTCAAAGTTATCAAATGATATTAAAAGTGGTTTATGGTTGCAATTTTTTCCAAGCAATGTACATTTCAATAATATTTTTGAAATATTATTTGATAATTTAGGAACGATTTTTGATAAAAATTCTACAATATTATCAATATCAATATCAGTTTTGATATCAGGAAAACAAGATTTGACTGTTTCCAAATGATATTTTAAGTTGACGTGAATAATCCAATTTGATTCAACTAATTTTGTATTTTCATCGCTTAATATTGATTGATATAGTTTAACTAATGTAGTTGATTTCCCCATTCCTGGGTCACCACTAAAAATTATTGTTTGTTTATCTTTAATAAAATCAATTAAACTATTTTCGTTTTCTATTAAAAAGTTTATATTGTCAATGTATTGACGAATATTTTGTATAGATCCTTTAGAATCTCGCCAAACTATTTGTATATTACTTTCAATTGATTTAATTTCCATCCAATGTACATTGCCATTTATCTCGTTAAACGTTATCTTTGCATCATCAGCAGTTGGCTTTATATGTATTTTTGGATTAAAAATTAATGAAGAATCTTTAAACAAGTTTTCAAAATTTTTTTCACATTCAAGACCATTAAACACAAAACTATCTTCATTTTTAAACATTTTTTTATCATTTTTCATTAATACGTTGTAGAATTTTCTTTTTACATAAAACCCTGGATTATAAAGTCGTTGAAGATAAAATTTTGCTCCGTTCCATTTAATCCAGTACATGATTTTTTTATTAAAATGTTTTTTGCATAACTTATTAAAATCCTTTTCCATAAATTGAGAATCAACTAAATAAATATTCTTATTATCAGATTGCAACTGATATGGAGACTTTAGATAATTAAGTTTGTAATGTATATTGTCTGATTTAAAATTAAGTTTATTTCTAAACTTTTCAAAATTATTATCGTCATCCGTAAATAATCCACTTATGAAATAAACTGCTTCTTTTAAATCATCGCACAAGTTTAATTCAAATGTGTTTTTATTGACCTCTTCAAACATATCGGCATAAGCACCCTCCAATTCATCAATTCCAATAATTTTCCCAACAACTATGATTTTATTCTCATTATTAATTAAATAAATTAATGAATTAAAATCAATTAATTTGTCAATATCTACTTTGTTTATATTAAACTCATTAAATAAATCAAATAATTTTTTTTCTTTATCATGGAAATTGATTTCTCGATTATTTAAAAGCTCATTTTGTGAACTCACATCTAAATCATTCCACGTGAAGCCTACATCTTTGGTTTCCATATACTGTTTTTTATTTAAACTTTTATATAAAATACTTTCCAAAACGCTATCTTGTTTAGCAATTAAAATAATTTTATATGATTGAGAAATTTTTAATTTTTCAAACAAATTTGAAAGAAATATTTTTATTGAGCCACTATCGTTATTTATTTTATTTATATTGTAATCAACTATAAACAATTTTTTGTCGTTTTTAGTTGTTTCAAAAAAAGTTTGCATTTTCAATAAGCGATCTACAAATAAAAGGTTATACAAATCTAAAATTAAACAGTTTTCATTTGTGTAACTATCAATTGTTTCATGTTCAAACGTTTTTAAAAATGAATTATAAATTTGTTTTAGAGTACAAAATGTATCCCCAGTGCTAACATTCACTCTCCAAACAATTTGGTTTGGATTATTTAAAAATTTTAATAACATGTTATCAATGTGTTTACATGTTTTAAATTTTAGCCATTTTTTATTTGATTGCAAATAGTTTGTCGAAACGGATTTTAATAACTTTTCTAAAATACCTTCTATAGAAAGCCAGTTATTAATTTTTTTAGTCTTTTCTGGATAATTTATTAACAAATTTTTAATATACGATATTGTACTGTACAACTCCACAATAGAACCATTGTTTATGGTAACAATATTGTTACTTTGATCTATTGATAAATTATTCAATATTTTCAAGTTTTCGTTAGTAAATAATGTATGAAGATTAATTAGGTTTGGAAACTCTTGTAACAATTTATATTGTTTTAAAGTTAATTGTTCCGATTGAGTAAAAATATTAAAACTGCATTGCTTTTCATTAAATTGTTTACTTTGATAACTTATTGGATATTTTTTAAAATGAATGCGTTCATCAGTTAAATAACAATTATTAAGTTCTTCAAACCATTTGAAAAAATGATCATAATCTTTTTTCTTTATATACCTTGAATAATGAGGCCATTCTACGATTTCTTGTAAATTATAATTTCCAAATTTATCTTTTTTAAATAAACCTGTTTTCTTATCAAATGTTTCTAGAAAATTATTTAGATCGTGGGGTATTAAGTTGTATGAGGAATTATTCGTAGAGAAATCAATAATCACTCGATAAATCTTTCCTACATGAGTGTTGCATGTATTGATTAAATTTGGAGCTGATAGATAATTTGTAATATCTAACAAATAAATAGGAAGTTTTTCGCCATTGCTATATCTGACATCGAAATAATCCTGCATTTGCAATAACATAGGCTTACAGCCAGGAGAATCGAACACTATTGTATGAGCGTGGTATCCTTCTTTCATAGATTTGCAAAAAATTTTTTCTTTATCTGAAATTGTAAGATATTTTACACTAAAAGTAGTTACTTGTGCAAGCCACCCCCCAATTGAATGACTAGTAATAAACATTTGAAAATGTGTACCATATTCTTGATCGATTTCAGCAAATATACGCTGAACATGGTGAGAGAATGTGACAGCAGAATCAATCTGATTAAAAACTTTTTTTCCATAAAGGCTAAGAAAGTTAGCCCAATGTAATTTTGGGGTTTCTTGTTCACTACCTTGATGAACAATGATCACTTGCTCATTTATTGGGTGCCAAAAAACAGCCCCAAAATATCCATTAAACACTGAAAAATTACTAGCAGTAGTAAGCAATTTCCAACCTTCAGGTAAACCTACATATTTTGCCTTTATCATCTCATCATAATCAAAATCAACTTTAGATGCAAACAGACATGCATGGTATGGATGTAGAAAACTTGAATTTTTGTTTAATGGATTGAAAATTGGTCTTTCTTTTAAAATATTTTTTATGTAATGTTTTACATTATCTTTTTCATCAATTTCAAGCTTTGAATATGTTAATTCTGAATCAACTATTATTTTTCCGGAAAATAATGGAAAAATAACTAGATCATTTGTATCAGTTGCATTCAAATTATTTCTCTCCATGCTTGAAAATCTTTCATACAAACTTGATAAGGGCTTTGAGTTAAAATCAACTGTTGAATTTTGAGAAAATGATAGACTTAATTTGTCCTTATCGATAGCACTCAAATCACTTATAAATATTATTGATTTGGTTTTATTACTTATATAGATCAATAAATTTAATTAAAACTTGAAACTTAGTTAAAACATGCAAAATTATTTTAAATTTTTGCTTTTGATATAATGAAAATTATGGAAAAGATATTTGCTCACTTACTTGTTATTTACTCACTTGATTTTAGTTGTTATTTTTAGGGTTATCAATTTGCAGCCTTTTTAGATGTTGATTTATTTATTTAATTTTTCTTTTCTTTATAAAATTTTACATTTTATATTGATAAAAGATGTCGTCATTTTTTGAATAAGTGACGTACCTCAAATAAGCTGCACACTCGAATAAAATGCCCTGCACAAAAGTTTTGAAATTAATAGGCGCCTTATTTCAATACGATGTTTTTTTTCAATATTATTTGACCCCGATGACTGTTAAAATAAAATAGATATTAATTTCACGATTGGAACGGAGATAGAGGATGAATGGTAGGAGAAAGATGTTCCCAGAATGAATGTCATACATACCGTAATTCTTCGAGTAAGCCGCGCACTTCAAATTAGCCGCGCTCTTGAATAAGACGCGCAGCTTTCAAGGGTTGAAGTTAATAAGCCGCGCACTTTAAATAAGCCGCGCGCGGCTTGTTCAAGATTCGATCTTTGTTTTAAAACAGTTTCAAACTCACAATTTAGCTACGTGTAATCAAACAAAAAACCTACAAATTCACCTGAATCAGGTTTACGTTTGGATTCTTATTGAATTTTATTTGTTTACCGGTAAAATTTTAAAATTTTTATATATAAAATAGCCATTAGTAGTTAGTTATTTGCAAGTAAAAAGTAAATAGTTATTCAAGTCCTCAATTGAAACAAATAAGCGACGCACCTCAAATAAGCCGCGCACTCGAATAAGACGCGCATCTCTAAAGGTTTGAAATTAATAAGCCGCGCGCGGCTTAATTGGAGAATTACGGTATATGACTTTATGTGGGAATAGAGATACGGTATGACTTTGCATAAAAAATACTCACATTTTATAAAAATAAATCAAAATGATATTTGAAAATTGATGAAACGTGATTTAAATGAATTTGTTCACAACAATTGTAAGACAATGTAATTTATTTTAGCATGAATAATCAATTGATTTGAATTGTTTTGTGAGTAACCATAGATTTTTTATCTCAATGATACATATAAATAGGGATAAATACTTGAAACTTTTTTTAATTTTTGATCATACATACTTATATACTTACCGACATTGGTAACGGTAAAATAAAAATAAAATTTGATGATAGAAGTGCAATCTTTAAAATCTGATAAGTACTACTAATAATACTTGAATTATTTGTAATAGTATTATAACATATTAATTAATTGATAATATTAATTTAATTAATAATAATCAATTTACTGATTAGCTAAACACTGTTGTTGGCCGGATCTATTAGTAAGTTAAGCTTAAGCATAAGTTAATAACAAATTACAAAAAACAGATAACTTGTCAATTGAGTTTAATCAAAATCATTTTTCATAAGAAATCGAGTACGATTTAATTATCAAAAGTGTTTGTGATATAAATTTTAAGGAATGCACGATTGCACTTTTCGACAATATAGCAGGGGTGGCCAAGCTAGAAAGTCGGAGCCATTTTCAAAACTTGAAATTTTTTGCGAGCCACAATTATTTAAAAATTCACAAAAAAATAATAAAAAAATCAAAATTTTTTCTAAAATTTCTTTATAATTAGAACTCAGGGCATTTATCGAGAGCCACAAATAATTCTTCAAAGAACCACAGTTTGACGACCCTGCAATACAATATTATTACACAACCTTAAGAAATCGTTTTAATATGTAAATCTTATAATTTATTATCACACACTCAAAAATTCAATTTTTTGTTTTGTGTACCAAGTCACATAACTACTGTGACTATTGACTATTGAGCAGAAAGCAATAACACTCAAAACAAACATTGATAAGCAATGTCGACATCAATTCTTGTCTCTTTTTGCAATAAAATTTGCTTTTGTTAAATATAATTAATTGAAGCAAATAAACTGTAGCGAGATATAGAGGAAAAATGCCAAAAAAATAACAAATGAGACGATAAACTTTTTGTTGTATATATGAGAAAATAATATGTTAATTAAGCCAACTAATTAAATCTAACTTACAGAGTAAAAAATTAAAACTCATTGGCTCTCAGGCCCTTCTTATACCATCAATTTGGCTGACACTCAATGTTAGACACGTTTGTCGATAAAGGGCAGGTTTTGAAACAAAAATAAGCAAATGTTTTATGGAGACAATGTTGTTTATTGACAAAACAGTTGTTGATCCCGTAGACTCTACTGTTCGATTGGAGGGCATATCTAAAGTCATTGGTACTTCATCCATGTTCACAATGTTTTTTGAATTAAACTTATGTTCAGATATTAAATTACCAATAAAACCACGAAAACTTGTAACTTTTTTTCCAAATCTGTTGGTAACTTTTGTTACTCATTGAAGTTTGGAACTATAGTTACCCTTGCCGCCAACAACATTTGTCTCAACACAAACTGATTCGGTTTCATCGATTTCCAAGCAATCATATTTTAATGGATATGAATCGATGAAAAACGATGACGATAAGTTGAAATCCATGGCTGGGATTTCAAACTATGTTTTCAAGATGTTAGTTGAATACTTAAGAAACTATAGCATTGCGAATTCACATTTAACACTTGAAGATCATTTTCTAGTTCTATTTATCAAGCTCAAACTTGGAATAACATTTTCTGCTGTTGGTGTCATGTTTGGTATTCATCACATCACAGCCCAACGAATAACCAGTAACTTTATTTCCATACATGGACGAAGATATAAAGTTATGTTGCGTATTAACACGTTGACGACCAAAGACGCGCTTTCGTGTCTTTTCGCCAATGGGGGGTCTTTGCCTTTTTTTGACCAATCTGACAATATATTATGCGTATATTCTTATGATGATCCATGTATCAAAATGCAGTATGCTGTAACCAATCAATAATGCTGTTTTGCATTCCAATACAAACTCAATGACAATTGTTCGCCTAATTCAATTGTTTTATAATCAATACGAGACCTAATTTCAATACACCATCTAACTAAAAAAATGTTTATCAATTAAAATTGGTCACCAAAAACAAATGCGAGCTTTGCTCGCATTTGAAAACAAAGATGGTACGAAGTTCCAGTGAATTCAAGTCAAGAATCAACAACAATTAGTCAACAAGTTCATAATATTGGTAAACGAAACTAAATGTTTGAAAACAAAAATAGTATGATGTTCCAGTGAATTCAAACCAAGAATCGACTATTATTGGTCACCAAAAACAAAAGTGCGAGCTTTACTCACATCTGAAAACAAAGATGGTTCGATTTTCTCTAGCATTCAAATCAAGAATAAATAACAATTGGTCAACTAGTTCAAAATATTGGTGAACGAAACTAAATGTTTGAAAACCAAAATGATACGATGTTTCTTTACATTCAAATATAGACTCAATTTTTAGTTTTTAGTGGTTGTATTGTCTCTTCGTTCAATCATAAACAATTCAATTTGCGTTGATCATCCTCATTTTTTATCGCACGACACCCCATTCCATATCATGTCTCCGATCATTTAGTAGTTCTTCTAGGCGAACTGAATTTGTTTCCTTATCTTTACATAATATTGTTTAGTGGTACTTCTTGTTCTTTCAATTATAGGAATTTTGGTGTGCTATTACCAAAGGGCTTCTTATCATGTTATTCAAAGTTTGTTATCACTATTTTGTTCAAACGTCTTTTGATTTAGTTGCAATTTGAATCATTTCTGTTTTAGCTTTTCATCAAGTTTTACTTGCTCTGCTCTGCTCTTACCATTTTCCGTTCTTCATTATTTCTGTTTGTTTTTACCAACGTTTATTATTGAAATATGGATGAACTCATTTCTGACAATTTTTCTGACGTTCCGTCTGATTTTGAAAGCGACGATGAATTTTTGGATGAGACCATTATTGAATATTCTAGTCAACGACAAAGTCAATCTGTTACACGAGAAGACGATTCAAGTGATTCCGATGATGATGATGATGATGAATCAATTGATAATTGTTGGAACAAACATGATTCGATTCCAGTTATTGCAAACTTTATTGGTGAACCAGGAATTAAACGTGGCATAAACAAATCGAATATACCAGAAATTGTAAAACAATTTTTAAGTGATGATTCTTTCGAATTGATTTTTTTGGAAACTAATCGGTACCACCAACAACATAAACATATTTGGAAAAATGTAAGCCCAAAATGGGTTGATGTTGATTTGGGCGAAATTAAACGTTTTTTTGCTTTGAATATTCTAATGGAACAAGTCAGAAAGGGCTGCATTAGAGACTATTGGTCTACGAATTCATTGATCAAAACACCAATTTTTGGAAAAGTGATGAGTCGTAATCGGTTTGAACAGATATTTCAATCGCTTCATTTCAACAACAGTGAAAATCAAACTGAAGGTTCTGATCGATTATTCAAAATAAAACTATTGATTGATTATTGTAAAGCCAAGTTTGGATCAATTTATTCTCCAGAAAGAGAACTATCATTGGACGAATCAATGATACCGTGGAGGGGACGTTTGAATTTCAGGACTTTCAACCCAGCTAAAATAATAAAATATGGATGTCTGGTGCGCGCGTTGTGCGGCTATAAGTTCATCCGGCTATATGTTGAATTTTATCGTGTATTCAGGGAAGGGAATCGGGTTAGAAAATACCATATTCTTCCTCCTTACTCCATACCTAGATAAACGATATCATGTCTACCAGGACAATTATTACAACAGCGTGTCTGTTGTGGAAAAACTCCGCGGTATGAACACCTACGTCTGCGGTACAATTCGTAAAAACTGTGGCATATCATCTGCCTTGGTCCAGGAATCCAACAACCTGAAAAGAAACGAGTCGACGTTCCTACGAAAGGATGGAGTCATGATTTTATCGTGAAAAGACCAGCGACTTGTCTTGGTTTTCCACACGACATCCTATCGCGTGGTGGGTGCGTATCACCGCAATGTTCGACGCCGCTGGCCTCAACGAATCAACGAATCAACAAATGACAACATCAACATCAAATAAGTTCAGAAATGATTTTTATTGATATTAAACAAATATCTGTTGAGTTTATTTAATGAAATAAAATAAAATAAAAATACACGATCGGTGAATTTGGAAAACAACAATAACAAATAAGAACAATATAAATTAAATTGATGGAAGTCTTTTTTCTAGTCTTTGTATATCAAATTCTTCTTCATCAATTTTGGATGAATTAGAATGAAGTTTGTTTGAACAATTATTATTGTAAATTTTGTCAACTGGAAATATACAAAAATTTATTGAAAAATTGCGAATGTAAAACTTTTTGCTATTTTTTTCAACAATGGTGCAACGGTGGAAGAGATGGTTCTTTTCACAGGAATTATTAAAGCCATTATCAAATTGATGATATCTTCGATAAACAAAGAATTGACCTTTTCTTGGATATTCAAGATACACAAAGATTTTTGTGGTAACATTTTAACTTTATCAATATATTGATTGGTGATTTCTTCATTGAACCAACCGTTATTAGAACATCTATTACTGAACCAGGAAATTTTTTTCTAGTTCTGGTATCGGCCGTTTCCTTTTAAATACTACAAACGGTTTTAATATAGAGCCATCGGCTCTGCCAGTAAGCATTAGACTACATTTCACTTTTTCATGTCCCGTTGTTATTCAATTCCAACTTCTGGGGAGTTTACTTCATCTATTGTGGTGTTTCCGATTGCTTCAAACCAAATGGGAGTTTCGTTCACCTCCAATCATTCTTTTTCTTTTGGATAATTGCAATTTTAATTCATTTTCCTATAATCATTTTAATAATTATTAAGATTAAATATAAAATATCTGTTACCTTTTTTCTCCAATCCCGAATACAGCTTTCCGAAATATTTCTAGTGCGAGAAGTAGGACTTTTCATCATCTGACATACTTTCAATCGATAAAATGCGACTTTTAATCGCAAACCAAAACGGTGGGAACAAATATGGTTTGCCACTCCAAACCGGAATAGGTTCTCTTGGAAGTCTATGTGACTTTTCTTTAGATGAACCTTTTTTCAAATTTACTTTAAACTCATCCATAACAGGTAACGGATCATTTTGTAAAAATGACAAAACTTGGTTAAAAAAATGGTCAAATTTTTCCATAGCTCTGTTTTCCGCTGTCACCATGAAAAGATTTTAATAATAGTACTAAAGATAAAATAATAAGTAAATCAGATATTAAACAACACTGACTATATATATCATAATAAGTTCGATTTGAATCAAACTTATTATCGAACTATATTACAATTCTAAATACAACCATTAGGTGATTATGTTCACCATTAAAAATTTTGCAGAATCGATCCGATGTTGGACATAGATCTAGGGTGACCATTGTTTTTTTAAAAAAATCCGGGACAAAATCAGGAAATTTTTTTATTAATTTTGTTTAATAAAAATGTGTTTTTTTTACTTGTAGTTTTTTTACATTTAAGTTAGTTTTTTAATAATTCAAAAAAAAAAAAAATAATTACAACTTAAATTTTTACTTGTTTTTTGCTAATTCATATCGTTAAAGTTGATTTAAATCAAAAATTTTTAAAGTTAAAACCCGGGACATAGCAAAATTTTCCCGGGACTGTAAGCTGAAAATCGGGACTGTCCCGGCCCAATCGGGACGAATGGTCACCCTACATAGATCGAATGTATGTCCGAGATAAAAACAGCCATAGCAGAGATCCTCATCATCGATCAGCATTTTTCGCGTTGTTTTCCGAACATAATAACAGTGTTCCGTATCCGTATCAGTGTGACGAATGTCTGGATGATAATTCAGAAGTCGAGCTTCAAACTGTAATCTACAAAACCGACATTTTCCATATACATCCCCCTACTTTAAAAAAAAATCTATAGGAAGTCACTAATAATTGAAGCAAATAAGATAATTGTGATCGCCGTTACAAAACTTACAATAGCGATCCATGAATGGACATAGATCAAAGGTGTGTCCTGGATAGAAGTAATCATAACACAATTCATTGTTATCAATCAATGTTTTCCGAATAATTTTTGGAACATAATAACAATGTTCCGTGATATGACGTATGTCAGGATAGTATGCCAAACCTTTTTCATCTAATAATATTCGACAAAATCGACACTCTTTTGTTCCAGTGTCTTGTAGATGTTCCGATGCCGTGATGCTCAAAGACAGATGTTTCGCCAAC
Organism: Blomia tropicalis; assembly: GCA_029204025.1. Lineage (NCBI taxonomy): Eukaryota > Metazoa > Arthropoda > Arachnida > Sarcoptiformes > Echimyopodidae > Blomia > Blomia tropicalis. The sequence goes on along the minus strand of CM055091.1, from coordinate 586,913 downwards.
AGATCATTCATGATACGGGAAGCCCGTATCAATAGTTGCGCGCTGTCTACCACTACATTAGCGCGTTCAAAATCGTTCATCGTTGTTTCCATACGTTCCAACAGCTCTTGCATTTTTGATTGGTTAATGTTCGACATTTTCTTGGTCGCGGTCTAAATTGTTGGTTGTTTCTTCAATTTGTTCCAACAACTCCTGCATTTTTGATTGATGTATATTAGACATGGTTTTGGTAGAGTACAATTTTCTTTTAGTATTAGTGAATAGAATTTATATGATTGTTTATGATGAAAATTCAACATTTTGAATACGCTTATATACAAAATTTGTACAGCGTTACTCAGTTTTGTGTGTTGAACTTTGGATGACTCATTAAAAGAAGTTGTGGACAATTCATTGTCCGACAACTGTTATTTTGCCCATCCAGAAAATATAATTTTAGCGATGCTATTTGATAAGCGTTATCAAATCAAGGAAAAAGCAATAATGTTTATTCAACAAATCAGAAAACAAAATGAAAAACTCAATAATAAAATTAATTTATAACGTACCTTAACATAGGTGAAGAGGCCGAAACGTGTAGCGTAGCGTGATTAATTAAGTCATTTGACCGATTTGATCAATGTACCGCAATGTACATAAATCAAAATTATGTCTTGGTTGGAAACAGCCAAAACACAAATTTGCATTGTCCACTATCTTACTTTTGGAATGTAATAGCATTTCTCAGTGGTGTGACAAATATCCGGATGATAATTCAAATTTACGGCATCAAATTGCAGTTTACAAAATCGGCATTCGGCTGTTCTTGTAGGTCGTAATGATTCAACCATCGATATGCACGCAACCATGTTTTTAGCCAACAGTTCATTTTGTATCTGAGACGTCCTTATCAACAACTTGTGCGCGGTCCGAGACGACCGATTTGACCGCATAAACTAGATGTTGCTCTAATTTAACAAAGGTTTGCTAGGTCATCAATAAAGTAACGGTGAAAAAGTGCTACGCCAAGTGAACGAGAACTTGAATAACGTGAAAAAACGAATTGGACAAACTGGGTAAAGATAGATTGAATTGTTAGTTAATCAGACTAACAATATACCTTTAACAAAATCTTTTCATGTTGCTGGTGTTTGTGAGGAAGGCATGAACCTTCCCAATGCATTTCTAGAATTAAATGCAAACGTTGTCGAGGATTGCACGCAACGATCATGTGCCAATTTGATCCGATCAAGACTATTCATCCCTAACTTATAAATTTTAATTAACGATTTCTAATTCATTTTATATTTTTGAATAATAAGATTTTTATTTGATAAAAGCCGACCCATTTCGTTTAACTAAATTGAAATTGAAACCTCTATTGACATTTGGAAAATCTGACTAAACTATTGAATAAAATCTGCAGCACCTAATTATTGAAAAATTGGCTGAAATTATTGAATTAAACGCCGACATACTTTGACATTAAAATCGTACGAATTTTTTTTTTGACCGATGTGCTTCGGAATTTCCAACACATTTTTTTGATTGAAAATACTAGAACACTCGTGACCAGATATTAAAACAATCCTATTGACTTTTAACTATTGACCATTGACCCATTGATTCTTAAATTCACGCTATTGAAGACAGTGAATTACATAATTTTGACCTATTGAATCTTAAATTCACGCCATTGAAGACAGTGAATTACATAAATATAATAAGCCCACAATTGGCTGGAGAACTACAACTACTTTTAACGCCATGTCATTTTTTCTTGGAAACAGCAGGAACTACTGAATTGATTTCAGCAACAGTGGAAACATTCGTAACAATTGGAACGATTTCACTCCAGGTGAAATTTTTAATTATGGAAACAAAATATTTTATTATCATAGGAAGAAACACTATGTATGAAGCCAAAATCTTAATTACGCCAGATATGAAAGCAATCCAAGTGAACTCCCCATGGACTGAATTATGTGTTTTGAAACTTAGATCGTTAAATAACTTAGAGGGATACTATAAACTATTTGGAAGTCCCTTTGGATCGAACCAGATTATGGACAAAATTAATGGTCAAACCTCTTTATATGATTATGGCCAACAATCCTTATATATTGAAAATCAAATTCCGCAAGAAGATCCTTGTAAAACAAATGGCGTGATGAAAACCAAAATGAATAGACAATCGAAGATGTCAAACAACATAATACAACAAACTAATAAACTATTATATTTGGTATTGGTCTTGTTATTATGATCATATTTCGTATTTATCGACGAATCCATAAATCAAGACACCGAGTGGAAAATGACACTTTTACCACAAACAGTTTAGATAACATAAAAGAAACACAAACATCACGTAGGTTGGAAGCAAATCAAATACCGATGGTGGAGATAAGAGTTACAGAAGGCATAACTATTGACCCTTCGAACAATAATATTATGGCACCATCGGATGATTCGAGAGAACTGGATAAAATTAATACTTCACAATCACAAACAGTACCACCACCAAATCGAGCAAAGTTCAACACACAAAATTGAGTGATGCTGTACCAAATTTTGTATATAAGCAGACTCAAAAATGTTGAATTTTATTCCAATCAAAGCATTTGAATTTTGACACTGAAGAGAAAAATTTTTTAAAACCACCAACAAAATGTCGAACGTTAACCTAACAAAAATGCAAGAACTCTTGGAACGAATGGAAACATCATTGAATGATTATGAACGCGCTAACGTGGTGGTGGATAGCGCCCAGCTGCTGGTACGGGCTTTCCGTATCATGAATGACTTGTTGGCGAAGCACTTGTCACTAAACGTAATGGCATCTGAACATTTTCAGGATGCAGGCACCAAGGAGTGCCGATTTTGCCGAATCTTTTTCGAGAGTAATGAGTTGCCATACCACCCTGACATAAGGCATACCACGGAGTACTGCTACTATGTCCCCAGGGACAAACGTAGATCACTACTCGAAAATGAAGGCCTATGCCCTGTGTGTTTCTATCCAGGACACAATGCAGATGCGTGTCCCGCCAACATCATTAATTGTAAATATTGTTATGGTGAGCATAATCACCTTATATGTACTGACCGTTAGAATCCCTATAGTTTTTTTCTAAAGTAGGGGGATGTAACAAACATAGGATAGAATGTTTGTTCTCTTTTCCCTTGTAGGACATTTAGAATCCTATATCCTTATAGACAATATCCTTTTAGAACTTTCATTTCTATAGTTTATTCTAGAACCTTCTTTAGTCATATTTCCAACTATTGCATCAAGACTCTATATTTGATAAGAGTTAGCAAACGTTGTGCAAACGTTTGGATATTGTTTTGATGACACTATATTTTAGTTAATATAAACAAAATTATTTTCTTCATAATTGATAACAATTGCTTAATGTAAACAATTGTTGCAATACTCTTTCCTATTCAAAATAGATTCACTATATCAAAAGAACATTGAAGATCATGCCACTTTTGTAAATCAGACCATTATTATGGATCTGATCCCATTTCTTTCCCCTCCAAATAGTTCAGTTTTCTTAGTACATAAACACCACCAAAATTGTAGTAAAATAACTAGTTCAATAAAATCATATTTTTATTAAACCTTTGCAAAGTAAAACTCTGTTCGAACTTAAATTGATTTGTTGGTCTGATCAACCGACAATAATAATCAATTTATAACTAATTTTTGCCTTTCAGTATACGTCTTGGCCCGTTATTCAAGTTCTCAACCCTTGGCAACCACTTCGTCACCGTTGGTTTATTGAAGACGTAGCAAATCTTCGAGAAATAAAGCAACATTTTACGCTTGCTCTTACATATATATCGATTAAATGGGCTTAAACATCAAACAAATGTGTGGATGACACTGTTGACCTAATTAATCAATCCATATTTCAGTGGCATAATGTTTGGCATATTTGGTGATGATGTCCCTAATGATCAATTTACATTTGATACACACTATGTGAACAGCCAACCTTGTGGTTTGCTGCAATCACAAATGTTCAAATAAGAAAAAAGATTGTTTGAGAACACGTTCATGATTGAGTAAATACAATGTATAACGCACTTTTGTGTGTTGAGTGCATTTACACTTAACCCAAAAAATGTGATCTCATTTAAAATGCATTTTCTGGGAATAATACTGATGGACAAAATCATCGACCACCAATTCGCCACAAAATAGACGGTCTCGTATTATTCCCATAGATAGACTCGTCTTTAATACATTATAATTGATCATTTTAATTGCAACAAGTATCAACGCACAACAATTATTTTGTTTTATCCCAAAATAATCAATATAAGTTTAGAACAAAAAAAAAGAATCTAATTAAAGTGACCATTGGACACAGGTGAAAATGCAATCAAAATTGAATACGATTTAATCACAATTGATACTAACGATCATACAAATCTGATGCGTGAAATGATACCATAAAAACTAGCATTTATTTGTTCGTTTATCACTCATGGCAAACACATAATCAAATGTGTTTATTGTTTAAATTGCATAATAAAATATGGAAAATTTAATCTTCATGCTTATATGTTATTTTTAGAACAGTTAAATTTTCAATTGATAAGAGCAATCAACCAATGCAATATTAAGAAAAACTAGAAAACACTGTTATATCAGAATAATCTATCTCTGAAAAAATCAACGATAAATTATTTCCGAACCAAATCAAAACTATGATAAACACTAATTCGTTAGAAGGACACTTGGCCAGGATGAAGCCCAAATCAACAAATTGAATGCAACTTCTATATCAGTTTTTTAATCAATTAATATATGGACATTATTATTTTTGGCATTTATTAAACATTATTAAAACTTTTCATTCATCTACCCCAAATTTGTAACTTGAGGGTGAATTCACACACACACACACTTTGCACATTTTACCCGATCAAAATTATAATTTAATAACTAGTTCAATAAAATCTTAAAAACCCAAAATTGTAAAACTAAAGTTGCTTAAATCTTAATCGATTGTTTGTCTGATCTATAAAATTTCAATCTATCGAAACCTTTCAACAACTCGTTTTGACCCATTGTTCAAGTTCTCTTCACTTGGCATACCACTTCGTCACCGTTGTTTTATTGAAGACCTAACAAACCTTTGTTAAAATAGAGCAACATTCACGCTTATGCTGTTACATATACTATTTTATAATAACATACTATCTAAAATTAAAAAAAACGGATTACTTACATCAATATCATTGATGGTCAATTGTTTCAACATAATTAAAACGCCATTAATAAATGAATGCCATAATTTGAATTGTGAATGTTCACTTCTTTACTTCTTGAATCTGCCAAAAATGATCATTATTTTCTATGGTTTTTTCAATCAGTGACAGGAACAACCAATGGAAGAGAAATGTTTCGTTTTCGATCTTGATGTGATATATGCCGAATGTTCAATTTTGTTTGCTGTTTATATAGCAAAAATGGTAATCACATTTTGGGCTACAATGAAATAGACACGCCACGTTTGCAAAGAGACAACGTACTTTGAAATGTGCACATTCAACCAGAGCAACATAAACTATTCCGCTTATCTTTTCATTTCCATTTTTATGTTTGGTGCAAAAAAAAGTAATCTGAAACGTACTTTGAAATGTGTACATTCAATCAAAGCAATGTGAACCGTTTGTCATTTTTACTTATTTCCAAATTTATGGTTTGTTTATACCGAAATGCTTTGCAACGTTCTTTTTGAAATGTGAACATTTAACCAAGGCAATGTAAGTTGATCCAAAAATTGTTATCAATGGAAAACGCATACCCTTAAGATTATGGTCGAAAATGTTTTCGAGATAAACAGCATCGTAGAAGGTTATGCCAATTGTCGATGCATTAAACACAGGCAAATCTTTGAGCAGTTGGTTGCCAAAATTGAAAGACGATCTATCGTGGTATGTTGATGAACCACCATTAAATCTCGATAACCACCATGAAATAGGTTCAACTTGAAATAGAACACCTTGACAAAATCCAAATCGTAAATTGACAAGAATGTGTTTATTTCCTATAATGAATAGTATACATGTAAAAAATAGTTAAACACATAATGATAACATACAAGTCTGGCTCTTGGCCCAATTCCCAGACATCAATTTACAAATGTGTGTGGCTCGCGATAATAATAAATCTGCAAATGAACAAAGCAATATGTTTGAAAAAAAAATGAAAAAACATAAGCAAGTGATATTCTTACAAGGAAAACAGTAAAAACATAGTTTTTTTAAAAGGACATAAAATAAAAGGATGATAATATGCGGAACGATGTATGAGGTGACGACAGATGACCAAATAACTGATGGACATGTGGTCCTTGCATGTTGTCCCTCTATTTATGTTGCGATTATGTACAATGTACATTCTGTCCACAAATATCGTCACCCAGTGGACTCATAACTTTGAACTCATCTCCTATCATATAGAGTTCAACTTTGTTCAACAACAGTGGTAACTCAAAATATGGATGCATTTTATTAAGGCAAGAACAGATATCATAATTATCACAAATAAATTGTTAGCTTAGCATCATTGCTTTTAACATCGTTCTCATTCTCTTTTAGTCAGCATTTATTTATTTATACTCCAATCTATGGTCTTCACTACTGCTAGTATTGAAACAGTGTCTCCAAATTCGTACATTACAAGAAAAGTATGCAAAATCGGAAGTATAGACGATCACGTTCTCCTTTCGTTAACGCAAAAAAAATCAAATTTACCGGTAATTACCGGTTACCATTACCGCTCAAAAAATTTTTACCGGTAATGAAAAATTTTGAACTTACCGGTAAATTGGGACCCCTAAGTCGAAGCCCAAATCGGCCATAATATCTCTTGGCTTGTTCCAATTTAAAATGGCTGCTGTTTAACCCTTACTTGTATAGGATGTGCATTTTATGCACACCTCGACCTTCTAAGGTGTATAACTTTTTCATTTTCGGATTCACATGTCTGTACAGCACATAAATGCCTCAAGAATTTAATTGGAAATAAATTTCATTTTAAACTGATAGTATAGATTAAATCTAATTGAAATTATCTGCAAAAATGTAAGGCAAGGTTGAGTGTTTTTGGCTAGTTATGCCATGTAGCCAACGTTAAGTTGAGCCACTTAGATCGATATAGACCGATTTTGGCAGCTTAGACAATGTTTCAAAATAAATTTGTTTAAATTTTATAAAATGTTTTAGCAAAATAATCATAGATATCAATTTAAAAGTAAACAATCTAATATATTTAGGAAAAAATATATCAAATTCGGTTTAGTATTGATGTTATAGCTATTCAAAGTTGGTTGTGCATAAAATGCACATCCTATACAAGCGCGTTATTTTTGATCCTATACAAGTAAGGGTTAAAGTGTAAATCATTTTAGTTTTTTTGTCAGTATTATGTCTGTCAGTAACTTTTATTTTATTTTATCAGTGGTTTTAGTTATTTTGTTAGTCATTTTAATTATTTTGTAAGTATTATTTTTTATCTTGTAAGTTTCAATGGGATAGTGGGCAATTTACAATATAAATAATTTATACTTACATAAATATATATATTTACTAACAAAATAAACAAAAATACTTACAAAAATACACGTACAAATTAAATAACATTTTACTGACAAAAAAAAATAAAAAGACTTACGAGTTAAATATAAGTCATTTAAAATTATGCCTTTTAGATCTTGTTCGACAATGAAATGGAAATTAATATCGATAAATTAAAATTTACACAACCTAAGATAAATTTCCTCGGTTTTGAAGTGTCTGCTGAAGGCATCATACCGAATCAGAGCAAAATTGAAACATATCAAACGATTCCCAAAACCAACAAAAGAAACCGAAATACGACGTTTTTTTTTGGATTGATAATGTTTACGTACAACCATCAAAACAATGTTGAAGTAGTGTTGGAAGTATTCTTTGGTTACATTGTATTTAAAGGAAAACACCATCGTGTCCACATGTAAATAGTCTGTACATAGCCATGAATAAATCATTGTTTCTTATCCATCCAACATGGTAGCACTGGATGGTTGTACTAGCACTTCACCAATGCTAAAGAATTTAAGTTTCCGGATATCACAAAACCTCAAAGACGCAAGGAGCAATAAATTGGCACGACAAATTATTTTGGCAAATCTGAACAATAACGATGTCAATTATTTCATTGATTTTGACTTTGCTCACGATATTGGTGATAAATATAGTAGTTCTACGGGTATTTTGCAATTAAAATGTTGGCGTCAAATAATGAAGATGATAGTTGATTCCCATTATGCAAATTTTAAAAATTCCAATAAAACTAATGAAAAGGTCGTTGGAATTGTCAAAAATAAGTTAGGACGTATTGCTAATACGCCCACTATTAATCCTGCTGTGCAACCTTTGACCAGCTTTGCTGCTATGAATCGTTTGAATCGGCGTAAACCACCAAAATGTTTCTAGTATATTGTGGTGGTATTGGACATTTTGCAAAAAACTGTTTCAAACGGAATCATAAGGAATACTCTTATTAAACCATACTCTTATTAAAGGTCAAAATGAAAATCCCATTGACTATATTAAAGATATAATAATACTGGAAAAGGGTCTTGATAAACAAAGAATTTTTTACCATTGTCTGGTAGGGATGCAACTCCATTATTACAAAAGAATTGATATGCAGTAATATTACAGAGTATTAACCAATAAAATTAAGTTGAAAGGCGCTTATTTGATAAATTGCTATTCGTTATAAAATAAGAGCGGCATCTTGAAATTATCAAAGATTCTTTTTCCGTTAATTTGAAAACGATGAGTACCAATATAAATTATATTGTTTTATTGTTTTTCTTCCAGAGAATTTTACGCCTCTTTGTGTGCCTAATGGGCACTGCCCATAATCCCCTTCAAATTGTCATTGGTAATGATTTTCCTTTAAAGGAGATTGTCATTTTTATTATTGTGTCCAATATCATTTTTCTCATTAATTTGAGAATTACATGTACCAATTTAAACTAATTTACTTTATTATTAATTAATTAGTACAGTTGTGATATGATGATATAAAGAAACAATAGTTGTGAAAAGTGCCGAATTGTATTTAATTTAACAATATTTTGTTACTTAGTTACAATCTCAATCAAATCTTTATATCAGCAGCAGAATGGGCAACAATTCAATAGGTATTTTTATAAGGCGTTTTTCATTTCCTATAAAATAGTTTGTAAAAAATGGCAATTTTCATAAACTTCAAAATCAATTGTTTTTACATTTTGCACGTGTATACATAAAATTTCAGAATTGATTTAATTAATTTTGTTTAAGTTCAAAATGTCTGATCAAGACAATGAAACAAATATTGATCAGCAATTGCAACTTGTCAATTATAGTCAAGAACAAATTGATGCTGCAATTAAATTTGAAAATGAAATGCAACATATTGCAAATTCATTAAAATCTTGTTCAAATTGTACTCGTAAATTTCCTGGTTTATCCATTGACATTAATGGTCATTGTGATTCAACTAAAACGAATAGGACAATACAGATGCCCACGAGTAGGGGTCGCAGAGATAACAGACATATACTTTGACGAATGGAAGAACCCAATCTTTATGGGAGAAATTTTAGAAGAAGAATCAGAAAGCGATGAGGAAGATAAAGACCGATTTGACGACCTCTTGGACGCAATCCGTATATCGAGGCAGGACAGGCCGTGGTGATTAATGATCAAACAGGATATTTTATCCCACATATGAGGGCATCACGTCCACACGCCCAATCAACAAAGCTAAGAATTGTCTTCAACGCCTCGTATGGCAAGATGGAATGACACATTATGGAAAGGCTCAGTTAAAGATCTAGCCGTAGTTCCACATCTCATGCGTATCCGATTGCACCGATTTATCCTGACGGCCGACTTAAAGCAAGCTTTCCTACAGATTATAATCCACCCAGACGATCGGAGATATTTACGACTATTATGGCAACGTAAGGATGGAGTAATAATGGGTTATGAATTCACAGTACTACCCTTTGGTTTGGTTTCTTCACCCGCAATTCTCCCCCAAGTCCTTGAGGTCATCATCCATGGTATTCCGGACGAGCAAGTACGAAGATGCCTCACTCACGCAATGTATATGGATGACATACTCATCGGTGCGGAGGACTCTCAGCTCAGATCTATCTATCTACCTCATATCTATAAGGATTCGTTACAATTTCATTATATAATGGAGAATTTAATAAATGATTTTAATATTATCAGTGGTGACGCAAAATAGCCGCCTGTGAGGACGATCGCATGTTTTTGTTTTGTTTTTCTAAATTTTGACAATGATACTCATTCGGGACGTGCTCCAATTCATAACTTTGAATATGCAAATTGAAACATCATGAAAGGTGACATGACAATTTATTTTTTTCAATTGATAAATTTAAAAATGAAAAAGCTTATTATCGATTATACTAGCACTGAATATAAAAGAATAAATAGTGAAGACTTTGATTTTTCGTCTGAAAAGTTGGATGCTATTTTGGCAATTTTACTTGCTCGAAGAGCATATCAAGCTAAGAACCTTAATATTAAGTTTTTATGGAATGAGAAATTGAGTCCACTGTTTTTTGCTCAAGTAATGAGTCGAGATAATCAAGATAGTAATAAAATATTAAAATATTTAAGATTTGATTCAAAGAAATATCGTTCATTTTGAGTTGACACACACAAGTTTGCTTTAATTCCGGAAATATGGAATCTTTTAAATGAACCAAAAGTGTTTTAAACCATCTGAAAACATTACAATATATGAACAATTATTCCCGACCAAAGCGTGATGTCGCTTCATTCAGTATATGCCAAATAAGCCACAATAAAATATGTTGAAGCCAGACAAACAAAGGAAAACATACTTCCTATTAAAACTATTGGTTTGCGTGTTTTCCAAACGTTTGCAAGTTCTAAGTAATTTCAATGGGATTGTGGCCAAATTGTGAAAATTTTTATGTTCGACTGTTTTTGATAATAGCCGATGCTTTAGCACGAGCTGATATATTATACTGCAAGCAATTCAATTCAAAATATGGATGTAATTTATGTTACGTAGTTTCAAAACATCAAGAAAAATATTTTAGGTACCCAATGGTTGGGAAATTCAAAATGAGAACAAATGACGAATGGCGAGAATAGATTAGTATCAGTAATTCAAAAGATACATAATACATAAATGATGTTCCAGAAACTATTCTAACTTTAAATTTTACCGTTAAAATGGAGAATTTAACTTACATATATTGAATTTTACATTGACAAATTTGGGAAAAATACTTACAATATAAATAATTTGTACTTACATAAATATATGTATTTATTACTGACAAAATAAACAAAAGTACTTACAAAAATACACTTACAAATTAAATAAAATTTTGCTGACAAAAAAAAATAAAAAGACTTACGATTTAAATATAAGTCGTTTAATTTAATATAGTTTTTATTAAATTTTTGAGAAATGTAAGTGACCAATTGTTCTGGGAACAAAATATAGGGGTTCTACTCTACTTATAGCACAACAGGTACCTAAATTCGCTAATTTTTTTTCTAAAAATTGACTAACAGGAATTTGCCTAAGTTCTATCAAAACCTTCGATTTAAATCTAATTGGTATGACATGATAGATCAACACCCTGAAGATGCATTCCATCAAGCAAAAATGCATATCGTTAAAAACTGGAGAAACTGAATTCATTCGTAAAGGAAACATCTTTTTGTTTGGTTGGCACGACAAAAGGCTAGTCAACATGATATCCACTATTCACAGTTTAGAATTTATTAATAAAACTAATCTCGAGAATAACTAAATCAATCCCTAATTATGTTTCAATTTATAATAAATATTTGAAAGGTAAAATAGACCAAAAAAGTTACTCTTTGACAAATTAATTCTGGACTAATTAATTCATTTATTATTTACAAAAAATTGAACAATTCTTCAAATATAAAATTTGATCGACGTGACGAAAATTTTAGTTTTTGAAAATCAAAATGAATCATTATCAAACATTTAGGAAGAACAATCAAAACGTCCACTGCGCTCTCCACATAATGATCCTCCATATCGAACAGATGGAAATATGCGAAACTATGAAATTATAAAAATTGACGGAAGAAGGCGATGTAGGGTTTGTTTAAACAATAATGAAATAAAAGAAGCAAGTTATATGTGTAAAGTTTGCAACGTGCCTTTGCACCCAGATAGTTGTTATACTAAATATCGTATCCAAATAAACTTGACATCATAATCTCATGAGATTGTCTCAAAGATTTTCCGAATTTCTTCATTCTCTTTTTTAATACACCAAACTTTATCGTTCCAACTATTTATTCTATTTTATTATTTTATTAATCAAAAAACAAAAATGACATTGCCAAAAATGTTCAACACATGACATTCGCCATTTGGCATTCAATTTCAGCCAGCAATGCGAAACCGTTTACTGTTGTGTGGAGAGATTGTGCAAAGTTGAAGCACAATAAATGGTCAAATAGATTGACCATTTAAAAGCACAATGGAAGAAAATTTGTTATTGAAGGAAAGACTAATCGCGAGATTTGTGTTTACATAAATCGAATCAATTTTTATACACGTCTCACAGAAAAAGTCTCGAACATTATCGGTTTTCTTTCCAAACCTTACTAATAATACTGAAACGTTTTCAATTTTCATTGCAAACAAATCAAGACAATTTGACCCGTTTTTTGTACGTTTTTTGTATTAAAATTATTAATATTTATAACTGGTTTATCAACTTTTATTTAAAGATAAAAAGAATCATTATCAACTTATAAATCCACATCGTGTGGGAAAAAATGTTCCGAATGCAGAACATCCATTCCCTTTAATTAAAAACATTTTCAGAAAAGTGAAGAATAAAAGTTATTATGTTTTAGCAACTAGATTTGTTTACCAAGATGAGGATTTCATGATTATTGATGTCATTGGAAAGAGATGTCATGTTATTGAAGTTGCTAATTTCAATACATCAAGTTTCAAGTTAGTACCTCCAATTGAAGTTGAACAATTTGAAATTAAACTTTCTTTAAACAAATGCAATCATAACAATAACAATAACAACATAAAAAAGTCCAAAAATAACAATTTTTCCTCTACGTGGTCAATCTGAACAAACTGTTAGCCATGTTGTCGATTCCTTTGATGTATTCCACTTTGTACTTGAACGGTTGCAATCGTAGCATCAATCGGTCAATTCTTGCAGACGGTTTCGATGTTATCGAATACAATGCTTCCAAAGGCTTATGATCAGTTCGGATAGTGAACTCTGTTCCCAAGGGATACAATAGATAATGTTCGAAAGCTTCATTCTTGGTCTGACTGTATCGTCTTTTAACATCTGTCAACAAACGGCTAGGCATTGACACTGGTCGTACGGACTTGTCATGTTGACGTTGGCTCAAGATTGCCCTTAACCCAATTGGTGAGACATCTACGGTAACAATCATATTGATAGAACGCCAAAATAGTGGATCGACTCAAATCATCCTTCAGAGTTTGAAATGCGTGTTTCTGATCTTTACCTCAAAACCATTTCTGCTTCTCACGGGTCAATAGACGCAATGGTTCCGTTTTCTCTGCATAATTGACGATGAACCGTGAACAATAACCGGTTAAGCCAAAAAAAAAACGGATCTTTGACGCGGACATCGGTGCTTTCATTTGTTTGATTAACTCAATTCGTGTGGGATTGGTCTCAATACCTTTGGTTGATAACACATGACCCATGAAATTCACTTCAGCTGTGCAAAATTTGCATTTTGCCACATTCAGTGTCATGTTGTGTTCATTCAAACGTTCAAATAGTTAAATCAAGCGATCATCATATTCAAATTCTTCCATTATCCAAATTCATTTATAAAACACGATTGAGTTCATTATTTTCATCTTTTGCAAACAAACACTTCAGCTGACCGTTTATTATTTTTAATTTATTCCAATATCCGAATTGAGAGTTGAAATAGCCGTAGCTGGGTAAACACGTTCCTTTGTTTACTCTCAAATACTGCAACATAATTTCTTATCTCACGATATATCTAACGATCAAATAATCTTAAAATTATTACTATCAAATTCTTGGATCAATTACCGTCACTTTGATATATAACATCCTATATCGAAGGACAAATTGCAAATCGAAGAAAACATACCTATTGCCCTTATCCAAGAACCATATACGTATCAAAATGTCATACCTTATCCTATAAATTTTTTTGTGATAAGTCACTCATCATCTTTCGACAGACCTCGTGCGGCAATCGTATTGTATAACAAACTTAATTTCATTAATCATGTACAGTATTCTTCGCGTGATCTCATTTCGTGCAATGACAACCTTGGCTTCACTCGAAATCGATCAACGATAGACGCTATTAAACGCGTGGTTGACAGAATGCAGAATGTCCTCGACTCTAACTACGTGGGTGCAATGGTCTCACTGGATGTGACTGGCGCGTTCGACAACGCTGGCTGGCCATGCATCCTACATCAACTCAAACGATTCTCTATCCCACACAATCTCTTTCACCTATGTGAAGACTACTTCAACAATGTAGCATTTTGGGAATGAAATGCTACTTGGAATAAGAATGCAAGTGCTGGACCATGTTAAAGTGGTTAATGCGACATGACAATAGTCAAGGCCGGGGTAATTAACGTATCGGCGGATGGATCAAGATAGTGAATTGCAAATGGGAAATCCTGCAGCGTGGTTAATGCGGAAAGACAATGGTCAAGAATTTGGATAATTGACGTATGGTCATTTCGACCAAGGTCAGTGGCGGCATATCTCAAGTGAGCAAAGGAAGAGTTGAAAATGTGACCACCGGAGAAAAAGCCTAGCCCATCTGGTGCTAAATGGAACCAGGTGTCGTATGGACGATTGAAAGCATTTGACTAATGATTGACATGCCAAGGCCATCGAATCAAAGGATGGACCTAGAAGAATCGTCATGCAAATGGGAGGTGCACCTGTGGCGGTATATAAGCGCGCCGATCTTGAGAGATCGTGTGTGTGTGTGTGCCCACTCTCAATCCATTCTTTGGAAATTGTTCACGTCTTCCAGCTAAAGATCACTCGAGTCCGTTGTCAAAGTACAAGATTCAATAAAAGTCTATTTTGATAAATCGTAAATATATTGTCTGTGTTCATTGCAAACCCATATCGACACTACGAGACGCTACAACAATCGATCTGCTGAGATTTGCATTGATGGTAGTATCGCATTCAAATCAGTATCACGGGGATGTCCCCAGGAGTTTGCCTGTGGGCCGAGCTTTTGGAACATCCTCTACAATCAGCTACTCCAGCTTCAATTATGGCGATCCACCGAATAAATATATATTTATTTTTATTTTTAATATTTGTCAAGGCTATAAGTTGGAAATATGAAGGTTGCGAAATGATTAATAAGAATAAGACCTTCAAACAATAGAATTGCAAAAAACATGTGAAATCGTATGTTTTGACCTTGCATATTAATTGTATTTCAACCATTTATGAATTGTAGTGAAATATCTATATTTTGAAGGTCAGAACTTAGTATATAAGCTTTGATGACCAGATGCTAAATATGCTATGCTATACTAAAATTCTGAATATACATTTATTGTAAATTTCCAACTTAAGCATCCAGAAATCTTTGTCACTAAATTTTCTTTTATAAATAAAATATATCTTTTATCTTGTGTGAATTATTTACTTGATGAAACGAGCCTTCGTGACGCTACACAATTACCTGATAATTGTGAACTAATCGCGTTTGCGGACGATGTGGTTCTCTTGAGTTGGGCTAGGAAAACCGAATTACTTCAAATGCAGGTTAACCCTCCTTTGTCTAAGTGAAAAAACTTACACATAAGCCGAAGTGGGGTCTTTTTAAACCCCAATCAAAAAAATGTTTTTAGCCCCTTTCACTTAACCAATTTTTATAATTTTTAAACTAAATTGTTTATCTGGTTCATAAGAATAATTAATAATAAGTAAATAATAAATTCATTGTAAAGAACATAATTTCCGAAGCCCAAGGCTATGATCACAATTCAAGCAGACATCAGTTTAGCAATTCAACCATTTACAAGTCCGACTTGGACTGTTGTGAGTTAAGAAAGCAAGGACTTAGATTAAGAATAGAATTGGCATTGGATGACTTTACTGTCACAAAAGAATTTCATCATAAATATTTTGTCTTTTATGCTTCATTTTCAAACATTCCTATTCAAGAAAGATTAAAAAGGAAAAACATTTATTTGGTTTTGATATCAAATAATATAGATTTATTGAGTTCAACCGAAATAAATTAAATTGAGAAGATTCTTCGTTAGTGGGGAAACTAAATATTATCTTACCAACGAAAATGACCAGTGAACGTGATCAGTTACGCTAGGTCCAAGCGGGTCACTCCCCGAGTGCTGAAATCTGGGGTTACTAAGAATTCTGCATCCAGGAACCGTTTGAGCTTCTGGTTGAAGACCCCTGAACCAAACATGTGATGAATACCAAACATGGTCCCAACCGCAGAAAATGTTATTCCAAGCTTGAGCTTGATAAGGAGAACTAGAAGATAATCTTCAAGTGTTAGATGTGAATTCGCAATGCTATAGTCCCCCAAGTATTCAACTAACATCTTGAAAACATCGTTAGAAATCCCAGCCATGGATTTCAACTTATCGTCATCGTTTTTCATCGATTCATATCCTAGCATTAAAATATGATTGCTTGGAAATCGA